>WBMZ01013902.1:0-103505 GCA_013400975.1 Atrichornis clamosus
CCGCCCGGCCCTGCTGCCGCCACCGGGCCCGGCCGCCATCCCGGCGCTCGGCGCGGGCCCGCGGAATGAATGGGCGGGGGGGGCTGCCGGCCCTCGGCCGGGCGCTCCCAAAACCAGCTGAGACCACCGGGGGTCTGCGGTGCTGGGTCTGCTGTGCCCGCCCCCATCCCTTCGGCGTGCTGCTCTTTTACCGTCAATACCGGATTTCTCTACGTGACCTGAGCGAGGCTCACTGTAGCAACGAGCGTTTAGAAAAAATACCGATTTTTAAAAATTCTGAATGAGCGCATTATACATTGAGCAACCAGGATCTGTATCCTCTGTGTGCAGGATTATTAGTTTAGGGAAATGTCTTGGGGGTTTTGTTGTTGGGTTTTTGCGTGGATTTTTGGTTTGGTTTTTTTTTTGGCAGCTGCTGTTCAAAATAGAGCATCGTCCTTTCCTTAATACCTTTCTGATCTGCCATGTACCTCAGAATTGTAATTTTCTTAATTAAAGGTTTTGTCCCCATCCTTTTCACCTTGTCCTGCCTCTGTAAGCGTGCGGGCACCTGCTGGATATCCATCCTTTTGTCAGGCTGTGAGGCACCTTGGCAGGAAGTGAAAAAGATACCATTTTAAAGCAAAAGGAGATAACATGCTATAGTGAATATTTCCCCTTGGTAATTTTTGGTAGCAATATGGGGTTTCCCGTAGTAAAGCAGTATTATGTGGAGAGTTAACATAAGTGGTGGTACATTAAGATCTTTTGAATGGCAAAAAAGGGGGTTTTTAACGTGTGTATATATATATATACACACACTCTTGGAATAAGGACGAGATTTTTGTTTTAATAAGCCTAAGAGAGAATAGTTGAGGCAAAGGATGTTATTGAGAGATTCAGTATCCTAAATTAGAGGGTTTTCCAGTTAGCATCTGAAATTATTAGAGTGGTTCAGGAAGACAAACATCACATTTGACAGTTCAGGGGTTTGACAGTTTTGATGTCTTTTTGTTTTCTCTCCTATATCAAGAATTATCTTTAATAGGGCTGGGGTTCAGAGCCTTTGGGCACTTTTTACATTATCATTTAGAAAAAGGAAAGAATAAAAGATAGCATTTAGCATTTTCATCTTACAGAGGGTTATGGGACCTGCTTTATGGCTTTTTTTGTTTGTTTGTTTGTTTTCTTAATATTCCTGTTGTAAGGAATTACAACAGATTAAAAAAAATAATTTAGACCTGCGTCCCTTAGTGTGGTTCTTTATATGGCAATAATCACTGAGTTGTAAAATATTCAGTGTATTGGTGGTGACAGCAGTGTTGTGCTTTGTCTGGTCTCAGGTGTGAGATGGGGTAAAAGCTATTGTTCTTATCGAATTTCCTAAACTGGGTGTGCAACACAGATTTCTTTACAACGTAACATCTCCATGCCTGCTCTTAATTCCAGGGACATATTGGATCGATACATTTTTTCCCTCTGTGAGTTGTACCAGCAGGATATAAATAACCACAACAGTGGAAAGTGCCTTTATGGTACAGGAGGAGGGGCCTTCAGCTCGTGTGTCTTTGGGTTGTGCTTGGCCTGTGAGCGGAACCTGTGTCTGGAAGTACCCTGAACACAGAGCTCCTTCAGTGGGAGAGCAAAGTATTAAGGAATAATTGTTAAATCAGTAAACTCAAAATATTTAGATTGAATTGGGGTAATTAAATGAGAATTGGGATAAGTAAGCTGGGAGCAAATTCGTCTCAGTAAAACTTTTGAGTCTCAACTGCATTTGAAGATATCAAGTAGTTGCATATCGTCAAACCAGTATTTTGATAAGATTATTTTTTCTATTTGACAAGAGATGTTTTGTGTCAGAGGGATTTCTGATATGTCATACTTAAAACCATGACTGAAGTGAAATCTCTTGCCAGGTATCAGAAATCTTAGATAAAAAAGGGGAATATCTTTGGGAAAATCAGGTGCAGTTTTAACATTAGGCTTGTCTTTGAAATTTACGGTCCTTATTAGGCTGCAGTAGGACTTCTAATGTATCAGGCTGCAGCCAATCTTTGAGGAAGAGGTGACTAGAAGGAAGTTCTTGCAACATGTAGTGTAGGAGGGAGGCAGGCAGTGACACTTCAAAGGTCTAAAGCATTAGAAGTGGATGTTCTTATTGTTGTAGGCCAGATGGTGGCCTGTAAAATTGCTGTAACTGTATTTAGGGTTTTTGTTTCAGAGTTGCATCAATGGAAAGAATCGTGCACAGAGATCTGATAAGAATATTAGTATTCGTTTTAAAACCAGTCACGTGACTTGTTTGTGAGCTTCCTCATTCTTTTAGTTTGAAAGAATACTTATACATGCAAGTTCTTAGTGTTTGATGACTCAGTAGGAAGTGAAAGAGTCGGTATAAACCACAGTGAAATGGAGAAGATACTATATATGGTAAAAATTCTTACATATGTGGTCCTGCACACAGGCAAGCTAAGTAGCTGTTCTTAAAACATTCTGAATGTATAGCAAATGTGTGTAAAAACTAATGATGAAGTCTTTACAGAAATGGGTATATTCTTGGAGTGCTTGTGTTATTGTTGGAACCATGAACACTGTACTGAAATTGTGCAGTAATTGTTGTGAGGGTTGTGCACAGTTAGAGGTGCAATAGAAACAAGTACAGTGTGCTTAAACTGGAGAGTGTCAGATTGAGAGTGGCAGGAACAGTGAGCATTTAATGTTGGGCCTTAGCAAAGAGTAGCTCTTCCAGATTATTGCAGTTCATAATACTTACTTGAAGATTCTGGAGGATTTTCTGTAAGGAACAGGAGGGAAAAGTATCTTACGTTTCTTGTACCCCTTCAAAAAATCTAAACCAGTCCACAACCTATTATGATACAGATTTGTGTTTCTTAGGTGCATTTACCTGTTGGTGGTTTTACTGAGTTTGGTTCTTTAGCCATAATAGCCAATGTTAGGTCATCAGAAACATACTGAGCCAGATGAATATTCAGGATCATGTCAGGGAGAATATTACAGTGGGGATGCTGCCATTGATGGGGAATCTGTTGAACGAAGCCCACTCATTCTCGTCTTCACCAAATTTTTATGTAGACTGGAGGGGGAAATTTCAAATTTGAAGGCGAGTTAAAACTCTGTCCTTTTTACCTATGGCTGAGTCTATCGAACTTTGTAAAATGTCATTTTTAAGGGTCTCTGTTCTGGCCAGAAAGAGGTGGGAAAAAGACTGTGAATGTCCAGGCTTAATCTTGCTTAATCTCGCTAGTTTGCGTACATTAAATCTGGCTTTGATTGTGTTTTAGGCCGATTGGAGAAATGACAATCTAGGATTTGTTAATTGCCAACATAGTTAATTTCTCGGGAAGATATGTCAAGGTTTTAATGCCAAAAGGGACTGGAAGTTACTATTGATATCAAATAGTAAGAATAGTGGTTTTATAGGTCAGCAGTTTTTAGGTCGGTGTAGTTGCATGTGATTTTGAGAGGTGTTTTAAAGGTTGACCGAGAGGCACTGATTTTTGTGCAGGAGTTGTTTTAGCTGCGTATATCAGGGTTGCTATATAAATGTTGGGGTTTTAGCAGGGTTTAAAAGTGTGAGTAGTGCAGCTTCTTAAGGGGTATTCCAGGAGTTTTAACTTGTAAAGATTGATTTAGATACTACTTGTCCTGTTGGTTGTGTTGGCCAACATGGTTGGTGGTGACTGGTAGGGAAGTTGCTTCATGCTGGGGGACAGAAAAGGAGTAAAAAGCTGTAAACAAATATATGAGTGTAGGGATGTGTGGAAGTGCTTATGGAACAATTTAGGAAACCCTAAGTTAGAGGATGGGATTGTATGGACTGTTTCATAGAACTTCCTTATGAAACCTCCTTGACCAGGTCTTGCACAATGAATTTTATAACAAGCATACCTACACATTGTAGAAGCAACAAAAATTGTGTGATTGCCCTTAATGCAGTAATTTGCTAAGTCTGAAAGGGAGCTTTTCTTTCTTTTTTAAATATGGACACCATTATTTGGACTCAGCTCAACCTTCAAAATGTCACACTTATTTTCTTGAATTTAAAACTTCTGGTAAAGTCTTTTGGTGTATTCAGATAGTGTGATCCAGAAGGGCTTGTGACTGCTCTTTGCTTTCTCATAGCAGCGCTGCATTCTTGAATACACAGATAAGATCTATGTAACTCCTAGGTACTTCTGGCCTTAATATAAGCAAGAGAGTTGATAAGTACTTGCTTTTTCAGAGTACTGGGGTTTGAAGTAGAGTGAGTGAAATGGGTTGTGTACACAGTGTCATTCTTCAGGTGTTCCAAACAGCTCTGCCTTTGGAGAGCAAGCGCTGAATGAGTGAAGGAAACTAGGGTCACAAAAAAGCAAAATAAAAATCCTTTACTCCTATCTATTACCCCAACTTTAATTAAAGTATCTCTTGGCTCTTTCTGTAATGTGCTTTATAAATATCTTTCCATAACAGGTGCCCTTTTTTACTGCAGTAAGGTGAATAATTACGAGCAACAGCAAGTGACTTTTCATGTTACCGTTAGTGTAATGACAGAATTCCTCTCACCTGCAATTAGCTGTACTCTTTGCTGGGATAATTGTTCCAGTGGCAGTCTTCAGACCTTGCTTCAGAAAACTCAGTGAACGTTTTGAAAATTCTAGCAGATGGCTTTTAATATTACCTGCAGTAGATAATTTCATTCTGGGATAGGGTCCCGAGGAGACTGTGAATTGTCTGTTCTTGGAGGCTTCCAGCACCCTGCTGGCCCAAGCCCTGAGCAGCCTGCAGCCGCGACTGGGTTGAGCCCAAGGTTGGACAAGACAGCTCCTGAAGCTCCCTCCAACCAGAGGGATCCCATGGTGCTGGCTTACTGCTGCTGCTCCTCAATGGTTGAGTAATTTTGCAGATGAAAATGTTTTTGTTCTGGCATGTTAATGTAGTCCAGCATGCAAATTGTGCATCAGGATAAAAGAGAAGTATGAGCTGCAGGCAGAACATTAGAGTAGGATAGCTGAAGAGCTGACCCCCATGAGCTAAAATTGTAACTTCATGCTGGCACATTTAAAGTTCATGTTTTACAACTGAGTTTCCTCTAGTGACTATATATTTTTTTATTGTTCAGTAAATTGTCATTGTATCCTTAGCTTATATACTATCTTGGAACCCGGTGATATAAAGCTTCTTTTTTAATATATTTGGATAACAAACACTCTTTCAGAGCATCCTGTTTTGGTGTGAACTGTCATAATCTGAGGTTTTGGTTGTGCTGTTGGTTTTAAAAGTGCTTACTGCAAATTTTATTCTTAAAAGAATCCCTGAAAATTTGAGAAATCCATCTAAATTGTATAGACTATCTGCTAGTTCACATTTGAAGACTTTTTATGGAAGCATAAAACTTGAATTCACAAGGTTTTGGTTTTTTCTTCTGGTGTGTAATTCATTATGCTACTATGTCCTCTAATTGAAGAGGTGATTTAATTAGATTTCATTGAGTACTCATTATAAGGTGATCCATTACAAAATTATGGATTTCAGGTTGCTAGAGGACTTTTTTATAGAGTGGCAGGAAATCCAAATTCAGGCACTGGACTCTTTCACACCTTGCAATGTATTTACTCATTTCAATAGTGTTTCTCAAAAATTTGACAACCTTGATTCAAAAAACATGCCGGAAAATAACCTTTATTCAGTTTTAAAGATGTGTGCATCATCTAAAATGTGTAAAATTGATTTGAAAATATAAATAGAATTGGTTTTCAGTGGGACACATGCTCTTAAATTTGGACTTTCCATTTTTTACCCCAAACCAGGTTTCTATTGGTAAACAAAGTAATGCATATTCTAATAAAATTATTTCTTCCTTTTCAGTTTGTGAAATGTGGCTATGCAGGCTCAAATTTTCCAGAGCACATTTTTCCAGCTTTGGTTGGAAGACCCATTATAAGATCAACTGCTAAAGTAGGAAACATTGAAATCAAGGTAAATTTTAAAAATTATTATTTCTTTCTGAGAGATTAAAAATATTTAGGGCAGCTTTTGACTTTTGTAATGTTTGGAAATGTTTTTTCCTTAACTCCCTTTTATGCAGTTTCAGTATCTCTTGATTAATTTCTGTATTGGATTTTAGCCTGTCACAAACTACAAAGTTATGAAGAGGGTAATCTAAAGCACTGGAGGCCTTCAGATAGTGCACCTGAGGAAGCAGCAGGTAGGGCTCAAGTGGTTCTGGGCAAAAAGGGGCTTCAAATGCCAATATGCAAATGATGTCAAGATTAGAAGGCAGAAATCAGACAGAAGTGACTGACTGTCACCAAGCCGTACTGTGGGGTTTTGAGACTATGCTGACGAACTGCTGGAGCTTCCAGGTCTTTCTGTACGGTTTGCTTTCTACTCGCAGTTGATCATCTGTGATCTTGTATGAGATGTTTAACCTTGGCTGTGTTTGTATTTCATTGTTTCTATGGTTTTTGTTTTCTTTTTGCTATTGGTGGATGTAGGTACTCCACACCAGTTAGAGATGGAGAGGCTCTGTTCAGGCTGCTTTGTCTTGGGACATTATTCCAAGACATGGAGGGAGAACCATTGTTTGAGAATTCATTTTATGAAGTCCAGGCACTTATAATTTTTCACTTACTTTGTAATTACAGAGTAACCCTTCAAATATTATTAATTGCTTCTGCAATACAGGCTTCAGTAAATGTCTTGGCCCTGCTGTGGTTGCGTCCTCCCTTCTTGCTTCTAGCCACACAATTCTCACCTTGTGCTGGTCGTGCTGCTTGTGCAGGCATGTGGTGGGCCACTTTAGTGAGCTGATCCAGCTGAAAGAGAGGGATTTATTTGTCAGGTAAAGTTTCTGAATGCCTTACTAGACAATTGTGTTAACTCCAGTTTGAGAGTGAGGGAGGAGCAGGTGGCAATGCAGAACTGCAGAAGTCCTCACTTAGGCCAGTGAAGGTTAAGTAGGACCACACATACACAGGCTTTCAATTTTGCTTTCCTTATTGCTTCTGAGCAGCAGCTTAGGAAGAGGAAAAAAAACTGGCCTGGTCTTGTTCCTGATTTTCAGAACCCTTTAGTCGACAAGGAGAACTTGAGTTGTCAGGTTTCTGCTTCTGCCTTTGAAATGGTTGTAGTATGAGTGGGAGGCCATACAAGGAAGTCAAAAGGCTGAAAGATATTAGACCTTCCCTAAATGTGATTGTGGGGCTTTTTTGTCTTGTTACTGTCTCAGTAATGCTTTACCTTGTGTCAGCTAGGAGAATTTGATTGAGAGGATAGAGTTCTTTCCCTTTCACAGTACAGAGAATTTTTTTGTAAGGAGAGGGAAAATGTCTTCCTTTCTCTAGCAGGACTTGGGGAGAGGTGTTTCTTTGGGTATCTACTTGAACTTAATGTGAGGAGCCTCCTTAAAGGAGGTCCTGGTAAAGTTTTATGAAAGTTATGCAGTGATTTATGAGTCTGAAATCCCCCCCAAATTTTCTTGCATGAAATCTCACTGTTGAAGTCATGGGTTTTTTTCGGCCGATCTGATACAGCCTGTCCTGCCAGTTTTGGTATCCTCTGATAATCTGATAACTTGGTTAATATTGTTACAGATAACAATGTTGCATTGAAAAGATAGGTGGTAGAAGTGGGTAATTGCAAAAGAACCTGTAAACTATAATTTCACATGCATTGCTGGTCTTCTACTTGAGCATGGTTCACGTGGGTGTATTTTAGAGAGTATAAACTGTGTCTAGACTCTTTCTAGAAGTTTCATAGCATCTGCCTATAACAGCTTGTCACCCTTTCTTAAGGAAGCAGTGTATCAAGAGAAGAAATCCCTGCCACAGATACTTTGGGTATCCCAGTAGGATAAGACAGTAGAAAGACTTGTTAAGTGTGGGTGCTGTTTTCCTTTGTGAGAATCTTGTGGATTTCCTAAAAAAATGTATTTTAGCAGATGAGTTTTATGCCAAAATTTGATTCTAGTCATTCATTGTGAGTTCTTACGGGTTAAGTTTAAAACTGAGTAAAGGAAACTGGCAAGAAGATTATCAGTTTAACTTTTCAAAACTATTCAGGAAAGCTGTCACTCCTGTGAAATTCAGAACCTCTGTGAAAAGAGCCTGGAAGCTGATCAAAACAGTGGTTATCATCCATTGAGTTACCAATTTCAAGTTGCTTTTCCCCATATTTTCTTTTTGGAGTCTCATTTCAGCTAGCAGCAGGGATATAGGTTTTTCTCCTACTCAGGTGTTCAGTTATTACTGGGATTATTTTGCTTAAAATTGCAACCTTAAAACTCTAAAACCAGAAGCACAGATCCTGCTCTTAGCTTTTACTTACTTACTAGTGTTTGCAGCAGGTTTGGGGGATATTAGTAAGTCAGTATTGAGGATTACTCAATCCTCAATATTGGGTAATATTGGGGTATTTTAACTGAATTTTTAAAATAAAATTTAAATTTAGCAATTGTCAGAGCTAGGTGTGGTCAATTGCCCTGTGCAGTGTCTTGTCTAGTTCAGATAAACACCTTGCCCAGGGTAAAGCTCCACTGTTACGGAATATTTATACACAGAATCCTATTTATGAGAGATAGGCAGATACACTGATCTTGTTTGCAGCCTAGGATGCATAAACATGACTTGCCACTGACATGTAGCAATAGCTTCCTTTAGAGAGACAATTTAATCTGATACCCTGATAATGTTAGTTTGGCCCTAACTAAACTAACTCGGATCATTTCCTGCTGTACATGCATCTCTTTTCAACCTAATTCTACTGTGTACTTAAAATAATTTGAGAATTTCATTTAGGCCTTTTCTGACTTTCTTGCTTCTACCTTTTCTTCACCTTTCTTGACCTGTTGAAGTAGAATAACAAAATGATGGTAAGTGAGGTGCCCCTGTGCTTTTTGTTTCATTTTTGCTTGATGAGATCTGGTAGCTGTTATTTTTTTAATGCTATTCATTGTTTTGTCTTGTCTTACATTTTACATTTGAATACATACTTATTTTGGACGTTGTTCATTGCTTTGGTTTACTGGCAACTAATTATTGAGAATATTTTATGTATTGCTTTTAAATGCTACATAACCTGTAGTTTCACAAGATGCAAGAGTAACGTTGAAAGATCAATATGAACCCAGCATCTTTAACAGTAGAAATTGCTCTGTGTAATGTTACAAACCAAGAGTTCGCAGAAACATTCAGATTTCAGTTAGACAGATATTACTGAGTACTGAAGTGGTGGAAACGTTGGATGTCACGATACTGATTCCTCTGCAAATTTGGTTGTGTTGTCCTTCTTCCTCTTCACTTGCCAAGTGTAACGTGTTTGTTAGTGTGCTAGTGCTGGTGTTCTCAAGAGAGAACAATTGTTCTGCCCTTTAGCTTTGTTTTAAAAGGATGTGAAAGTTCTGTGCAACTTTCACATTGCACCGTTGAATAGCAGCTTTTCCTGGGCTATATCCTGTAGAGCCTCAAAGAACAGTGCACAAAAAAGGCTTCCAATTCTTCTAACTGGTGGAGTTTCTGTTGTCTTAAAATTCATGAGCAGTATGGCTGCATGGTGGAGTTCTCATGGCACGGTTTTGCTAGAGGTCTTTTGATTTAAAATGTTGGAGTCTTGATTTTTGTATTCTGTACAGTCGAGAGCTGAAGTGTGGTCTACTGTGCAAGGGAAAACAAATAAAACACCTTGTCAGTGAAAGGGGGTGGAAGAGGAATGGTTTCACTTAAACTGTTTTCAGTTAACTTCCTTTTTATATGTCAGCAGTAACTGTTTAGGTTACTTCTAAAATAGGCATTATAAACTAGATGCCAGATTTTTCATTGTGCATCTCTTTTTTTTCCCTGGCACTGAATAGTAGGTTGAGTAACCCTGACTTCCAAGTTTGCTGTGCCATAGCAGCTGCAAACTTTGGTGGCATATTTTTGGATGAAGCAGCTGGCTGCTTTTCCCCCTGTCCCCCACCTCCTCCCCCCAATTAATATTAATATGAACACAGGGCTAAGGTACCTAGAAATATGTTCTTACAGCCTAAGTACAAGTGAGTCAGTTTAGGCTTCTTTAGAAAAGTATGGGATGTAATAGGGAGCAAAGATAAGATGTTACTGTGCATACTTCCTCTGGGAAATACGTGGGAAAGGAGACGGGATGCTACTAATTTGAATGTGCAGTGTTTGCATAACTAACGTTAATAAACAGATTGCTTAATCAGTGTGAAATGACTGTACAAATTGCATTAGTTGGTTATGTTTGTGCAAGAATGCATTACTGGGGTTTCTGGCTTGGGACTTCTGGCAAGGAACAGATGAGGTTATATTTTGTATTTAGATGTGTCTCTTCACACCCTATTGACACAGGCAATATGTAAACCATTGTTTCTTTTAATGTCTAGTGTGGAACTTATAATCTCTTATTTGCTTTTGCTACTGTTCGGTATGCTTATTCACCACTCATTATTCCTTTTTCGGTATTGTGCACAGAAATTTGCAACATGCATGGAAAAATACTCTGCCAATCCCACCTACTACCCTTATGTGCTGTTTTGCATCTCGGCTCTTAGAAATTAGTATTTGATAAAATAATTTTGGAGGTGTCAGTGGAGAAACATCTGTACTTACAAAGACGGGTAACAGCCAAATTTAAATATTACTTGAAATATATTCTACTCTTCTCCTAAGTACCTGCAAATGATTCAAAAATGTGGGCATTGTTTAAGAACACAGCTGGACACAGGCTGAAGCAGTTCACTGTCATTCTTGAGGAGTTTAGTGTTTAGAAAACTTTGTAAGCACTGACATGTTTTTGTATTAAAATTTTGCAGGATCTCATGGTTGGAGATGAAGCAAGTGAATTACGATCAATGCTGGAAGTGAATTACCCAATGGAGAATGGAATAGTTCGAAACTGGGATGATATGAAGCACCTTTGGGATTACACGTTTGGACCAGAAAAACTTAATATTGACACAAAAAATTGTAAAATACTGCTCACAGAACCTCCCATGAATCCAACTAAAAATAGGGAGAAGATTGTGGAGGTATGTGTCTAGTGGAAGCTGATACATAGTCACTGAAGCATTGCTAAGAGATTTCTTGTTCCAACAACACACAGTGACTGAAGCAAAGCAGTTGTGTTTTCTAACCAAACTCGTTCTCAGCCATAGCCATGAATGCTGCTGTGCTGAAATTCAGACAAGCTGTAAGCAGGCTTCTTGTGTCAACCCATATAGCATTAAAACACAGAATTGGAAATACATGTCTATCTTCACATATCCAGGATACGTTGATTACTAGCTATTGGATGAATGTTAATTACTTTAAATGACTTGGACTTGTGTAAGCCAGTAATGCTGCAGAGGAGATTGGAACTAGATGATGCTTACCAGATGGAGCAGTGTTGTTGGAGGTAGCTGAGACAAAGGTGTGATGACAACCAGTGCACTAATCTTTAATTAGTGCTAGGGATTATCAATGAAAGCCTTCTAAGAAGGAAAGCCTGGTTCTTGGATCCTCAATCTCAGAATGCTGCCCTGGGTGATCTAAGCTCCAACTGAACCTTGTGTTCACATAGGTTGCCAGATTTTGTTTAGCTCCCTCCTGTGTGACAGAGACTCAGTTTTGAAGAGCAGTAACCTTTGATAAGAAGAAAAAGTTTAGTTTCCTGTTTTGTGTAAGTTTTTTTTCTCATAAGCATCATAGGTATTTTCTATTAATGTAAGTTTGAATATCAAAGCTTGTATGTATGTGTATATATATTGTCCCCCCCAAATTCATTGCTTAGTCTAATTTATCACTACCTGCTGACTTTTCCTTTGAAATCCTTTTGTAGTCACAGCTACAGTAGTGCTTTCTGCAATGTGGCAGTGAATATAGTTGTACTAATCCTTTCTTTCAGTGACGTGGGAGCAAATGAAGTCTATCAAAGTTGGAAAAACTTGAGTGAAAAAATTCAGACAGTCTAAATTCAGCATTTTTTTAGCAATTGTGGACATTAGAGACCTATTACCCAAGTATTATGTAATGCAACACAGTAATACCGTGTACTGCACATCAGTCAGCTGTGGTGTGATAGGCAGAGCAGATTATTCTGGGTGGCCTCCACATTGCAGGAATGGTTCTATCTTCTACCTAGGCTTTTTAGCTTTTCAGTTGTCAACAGTAGTACTCTTGTTTCTGTTCTCCTGATAAATACAAAAGGATGGATTTTAGTTATTCTGGGACTAAGTAATTTTATACCATAAATTGAGGAGTCTAGTATGGCCTCATAGAATATTTGCATTGCTTCATTTGCTTTTTTGAAACCCCTCCAGAGATCACAGATACTTAATCACGATCCAGAAGATTAGTGAGAAGTAGAATTTGTTTTTGTAAATTTAAATTTGTGTTACACAGAAGCTCATTGTTTCTATTAATATTTTTAATGGAACACAATGTTATGAGAACTTGCAATATTTAGTTTAACTGCAATGTATTTATACTCCTTCCATTTTTGACGTGACCTCCTCCTTTCCAAGGAGGCAAGCCCAGTATGAAGCAGAGGACTGAGTGAAGATATTTCCTAAAGCCTGCAGTAAATATAATAATGTCTCTGCATTTTGGGATACGGTGCAGTAGCATTTTAGAAGAAAAGCTTAGTCATCTGGACCATATAAAGATGATAAATAATTATATGTGCTGTCCTTCATTCTCTTTCCAGTAATTCTCTTTCCTTACCTCATCACTTCATCAAACCCAGCTGCACAGTGAGGCAGCAAGTGTTCACATGACAGCTGTATTGTAACATATATATTTTAAAAGTGTTCTTTCTTTCAAAACGTGTACACGACACTGGTTGCTCCTCAGCTTAACTGAGTGTTTGCTGTTTGTCTCTATTTGCTGCATTCTCCTTGTGTAACCCCCTCAGAAGCAGCCAGACTGTAGTGGTGAGTCAAGTAGCTGTAGAGATACTCAAGCACAGTCACTTCATCTCATCCAACCTAGGATTCCTTACATATTTTCCCAATTTTTAATTCTTCCTTTCTGTGCCAAATTAGAACATCACTTGGTAGGTAGTCCAAAATCTGCTGTCATGTGAAGAAGAATCTTTTCAGGGAAACATATTGCTGAGTATTTACATCTTAAGATTTGTTAACATATATGTCCTGTGTAAAGACATTTTTCATGTCAAGTATATCTTGAAAGAAAGAATGACAACACCCCTAAAGGCCTGCATGTAGGTAATAAAAGAGTTTTGTAGTGGCTTTTAAGGTTTGTACTGTGAGGGCAGTAACTAATGCCGTTTGAATACTGATTTTGTTGCATGAAGGTGGTAATTTAGATTTTTCTTACATTATTTTTTCATTTAATAAGCACTCAGGTTATTTGAAAGTGTCACCCATTGGAATACATCAATTGACAATGACTACTCAAAGGGGATCTATTTTGAGTTGCTGCCCTTTCAGCTGTTCCCTTTCTGTTCCTTTTCACACTGTTCTAACAGAGGAGGTTCTTTAAATAGTTCAGAATTCTAAAATTGTCAGGCATCAGCTTTTTTCTTCAAAAATATTTAGATATCTTTTACTTGAGCTGTGGGAGTACTTAGGATCCAATCAGTTTCTAATCCTAGAAGTTGCAGAAGGGCTCATAAGGCTGCAGAGTAGCAAAAGCAAAACTTCTGTATGTGTTGGAGTAATCAGAGTTCATCTGTTTTTCCTGGTAAAGCATTTTGAGGGGAAAACTGTTGTACAACATGATTTGTTTACTTGGCCTTTTTTTGTGTGTTTATAAAGAAGACAAGATCCTGTAAACTCTACATCCTTTAATCTTGGCCTGTTTCTTCACTGAAACTATTTTAGTGGTTAGGGAAACCTGGTGTACAAGACAAGCAGTTACTTTTCATGTTTCAAAATGAATTCTGTAAACCTTCAGTTTTCTCTCTGTAGTGGATTTTGCACTAATTTTAGAAGTTTGTCATTGATTGCCCTTTAGAGAAAGGAAGAAGGTGGTCCAGATGCAGAGAACAACCTGTGACTCTGGGCTTATTCTAGACCAAGATATGCAGGAGTCTGGTCTTGACACAGTCTTCAGTTGTACAAAGTCTATATGGCTTAATATGAAGAATGAAAAATGCCTGAACTTGGTTTTAAAGCATACACCTTTAAGAAACATTTCATTCCCAAGTCACACTTCAGTAAGGAAGTGTGCTTGGCTGGTCTACAAGTACCATTTCCCACTCATTAAGCACTTTGGAAAAGTGAAAATTTGTGTAAAGCTGCAGAAATTGGTGTGTGGGTTTCTTGTAAGTATTTAGTTTCGTTGCTAAACGGATGTGGAATATTTTGTGTGGCTTGTCTGGTGTGAACAGGTGAGGTACAGAACTAAATGTGCTACTGACTGTCCTAAAGCACGTAGGTTTCTAATGTTTGTGTAGAACCTGTGTGATGAAATTTCTTGGGAAGTGTTTTTGATTAGCAAAAATACAGAATTCTAGAAATACAGTTTTTAAACACCAGTCAAATTTCTTTTAGGTATTTGGCCTGTTTCAGAAGCTAATTTTTGCCTTCATCTTACAGGTTATGTTTGAGACGTACCAGTTTTCTGGGGTATATGTAGCCATCCAGGCTGTTCTTACTCTGTATGCTCAAGGTAGGCAAAAATAGGCTAAAATTTCTTTAGTTTATATAAATGTGTTGCTGAGCCAAAGTACTAATATGGCATCACTGAGTCTTGGGCTTAATTCAGTGCTGTTCTCTAAGTAAGCTCAAATCTGACTGACAGGCTGGCTTTCTGTTTTGAGGAACTATCGTCAGGTACCACTGGTGGTGTTATTTTCATGGATAAATGCAAAAACCTGATTCCTCAAAACTGTTACTGTTTCAGGGTGAAATTGTTTTGCCTTTGGCATCAAGTCTTAATGGCTTACTTTGGATTTTCTGAAAAAGGAAGAATTTCTTACCATGAGTAAGAGAGGAATTTCAAGAAGGTGATTGTGTGACTTTTGCACTATTTTCAGAGGGGGAAAAGATAAAAAGTTGAGTCTTTTGCTGTTGATAAACTAGATTAAAATGATCCTCAGCCTGAGCAGAAAATTCTGGATTGACTGAATTCAGTGGAAATTCTACCATTGACTGCAATCCTTTTAGGATTTTAAGAGGTTACTCAAGCACATCAGTTCTAATATCACGACTCCTTGTGTCTCTTTGTTAGTGACTTGGTGTATTTATCTGTCACATAGCAGGAAATAAATGTCCTTGTCCATTAACATGTGTCTGTGTCCAAGAGCAAAAGTAGTGGGGTACTGGAAGGGTGGTTCTGTCATGCAAGTAATTAAAACTGCTTGAACCAAAACCACTTCAGTGAACCTGAATATTAATTGTGTTGGCTGCAATCTGTGCTATTGCATTTTTTCCCCTTTGGTTTGATTCCTTATAAGTATTTAATTGACTGATGTCTACAGTCTTATATTCTGCTATAATTGTACATGTGCCTTACTGTGTAGTGTTCAATTATTTTGCAAATAACAGAATGTGGGACAACTTAGAGCAGTCTGCAGTGTTTCTACATACCATCATCTAAAGCAAAATGGAAGACCTTCTAAGATGTAAAAATCAAGGGGCAAATAAATCAAACATTTGCCTTTGAAAATTAAAAAAGAGCTCCTTTTAAAACATCCTAGTTACTTATATTACTTTAAAGATTAAAGTAGTGGCTAAAGTTATGTAGAGACATGCCTCATTTCAGTGCACCACACTTTCAAGGTCTCCCCTTAAAATATGTTTTCTTGCTTTAGGTAGCTTGCAAGAATATAAAACTGTTTTCTGATCAACCTTCACCATTGATTTTTGCCTCTTAAATATAGAAACTTATGTCAAAATCAACAGGTCCTAAGAATTAAACAAGATAAACCTATGGCTTGAATATCTCTAGGTTTCTTCATATTTGAGAAATTAGTGTAAGGCTGCACATACACAGCTGAATCTGTGGAGGAATTTGTGCCCCCAACAAGCATTTAATGAGCGTAGATACTCCCTTTAATTAGAGTGCAATTTAAGATGTGAAAACACCCTATAAAATTGTGAGTGGTAGAGTTCTAAGCATCTAGGTAAAAGTAGAGGTAATACTTAAAAAAAAAATTTATGAAAGCATTTGTTACTATGAAAACCTAAAGTTTAGAATCCACTGATGACTGAGGGAACAGAGGTTGTGTCAGATTACAATGAAAAATCCTATCTTAAACTTGCTGCTATTCTGCTCTATTTGTGAAAGTGCTAATAAAAGTTGTACTTTCCCCCCTGCCCCCCGTTGTTTTAGGTTTGTTGACTGGTGTTGTTGTGGACTCTGGAGATGGTGTCACTCACATTTGCCCAGTTTATGAAGGTTTCTCTCTCCCTCACCTGACGAGACGGTTAGATATCGCTGGGAGGGATATCACTAGGTACCTCATTAAGGTAAGCTGGGAAGAGGTTTTAAGGTTGAGGCTGGTACCTGTGGTATGTTGCTTCAAGTTAAAATCCCTTGTTAGCAAGAAACCATGATATGTTTGTCCTTTATTATTTGTATGTTAATTACATAAAGAACTCCTGTATTCTCTGTATTACTTCAGTCTATTCTTGCTGTGTTTCCTCATCTAAATCATATGTGATGGTATTGATGTTATTCAGAGACATCACATTTTCTTAGTGGTAGTCTTGTAGGAAGGGAATTTATTCCATATTTGGGAAGGAAAAACTCAAAAGTTGGCTTTTTCGATATCTAAAGTGAAAGCTAAATTGTATTCTCTCCGTTCTACTCATCTATTTTCAGAAAGACTTTCTTACAGTGTGGAAAATAGTGTAGTGGTTCTACCCTGATTATTAAATAAGAGAGCATGTTTGATTGATGATTTCTTTGTTTGGGTGTTTTAAATATAAACAATATTCTGGATTCCCAAATTTTATGGTTAAACTGGAATACTTGAATGTTTGGAAGTGAGGTTCTAAAAATAAGAATTATTTTGGTTATTTTTCATTTATCTTTGTGCTGTTTATGCTGAAAGTTGTAATGACGAAGAAAATTTCCCATTTGGAGTAATGCTTCTGCTTTTCTGGTCATAATGGATACACTGGGATAGATTTGTCTTAATACCCAAATTCGCAGCTAAAAAAGGGAGATGAACTTCTAAAGAGAGGTGTTTAAATGTACCCCTCTACTGAGAGATCTGGACTGCTCCTCTCATTTATTGCTGACCTGCTGTGTTCCCTCCAGCTCCTCTTACTGCGAGGTTATGCTTTCAACCATTCTGCTGATTTTGAGACCGTTCGCATGATCAAGGAAAAGCTGTGTTATGTGGGATACAACATTGAACAGGAGCAGAAGCTGGCATTAGAGACCACAGTACTAGTTGAATCCTACACGGTAAGTGTCTTGAGATAGCTTTTCTTGTCCTAAACTTCCTAGGTTTTAAATACACGTAGCATTTAGCTTTTATTCCTTCACAATTTTTCTTGGCAATAGCTCACTTCCCAACCATAGGAGTCTGTAGAATAAGGTTAATTGGTTCTGGAAAAAACTTCTACAAGCTTTTTTTGTTTTCAGATTTCCATAAGACTTCGGATTCATTTTTGTCATTGTAGGTCTTTGAAATTTGAATATTAGAGTACAGGAATTTGTAGAGGAAGTGGACTTTAGCATATGAATTTATTTCAGCTTCATCTGTACAGCAGTGAGACATGAGACTGATACGTCAGGAAAGGTAAACTTGGTCTTAGTGGAAAATTTGTGATCACACTTGGAAGAATTTGCAGAAGAGCATTACTCTTGCTGTAAGATAATTTTAAAAATCAATATTAGGAGTTGGTATTGCAGGGAAATGTTTGGTAGGTCAGTATCGATGTGTCTGGTCCCTGATGTTTCCAAGTGAATTGCAGAGTGATTAAAGAATTTGTATATTCTTTCAGTACTACTGAATGACTTCTTGCAGTGCTGACAATTATCAACAATTTCCTGTGTTAAAACATTTGGGAGCAATGTAGGTCATTTCCTCTTGGGTTTTTTTTAGTATTTAAGTGGCTAAAAGTAGTCTTCTCAATGGTGTTTTTCCTTCACTAGCTCCCGGATGGCAGGATTATCAAAGTTGGTGGAGAGCGGTTTGAGGCCCCGGAGGCTCTCTTCCAGCCTCACTTAATCAATGTCGAGGGGGTTGGTGTGGCTGAATTGCTGTTTAACACCATCCAGGCCGCTGACATTGATACCAGGTAAGAGCAGAATGTTTAATATCCTCAGTCTGGGTGCAGGTACAATGCAAGAGCTGCATTCAAGTAACAACTTCTGCTTTAGATGCTAATGTCTGCTGCTTGGGGAGGGTGTATGCTGGGAGTGGGGCTCAGGCTGACGTCTTGGAGCTTAACAAGTTGTCTGGAAACTTTTGGTATGAATGAGCAAAGATAAAATCTTGAAAGCACAATATTTTTTAATTTCTGCTTTCTGGGAGAGCATGAGCAAGTCTACTGAACCTGTGCAGTCTGTCTTTGTGTAGTGACTGTTTTTTAGATTTGTATTTACTCCCCTGTCTGTACAGGTACCTACTGTAGTACAGAGTAAACTATACAGTACTAGAAAGACTGTTCTTTCTTTGGGTCAGGTCTGAGTTCTACAAGCACATTGTACTGTCTGGAGGGTCCACCATGTACCCCGGGCTGCCTTCGCGACTGGAGCGGGAACTGAAACAGCTCTACCTGGAACGAGTTCTGAAAGGAGATGTAGAAAAACTCTCGGTGGGTATCGAGTGGCTGCTGCATGTGGGGGTCACAGAGGCTTATCGTGAATCCCCACTAGAGGGAACCAAGTAGTCAGAAATGACAGAGGCTGCGGGTGGCCCTCCATGCAACTTGCAAAACCTCTACCTCTCGTTCCTTACACTGCTGTGGTTTGTTTGTACATACTTGGAATAAAGTCATCCTCTAGACCATGCTAATAGCAAGTAATTCGTGAAGTCTTGGGTTAGTTTGAATGTAAAATAGGTTGATAAATGCTAGGACACAAATTCTAATGAAGGTTAAACAAAGTTAAGGAGTTTTTGTGCCTTAACGTTGTCTTTGGGCAAAACTTACTTTGTTTTAATCTGTGAAAGCTTTGGTTCATACTACAAGTGAAATATTCAAAAGTGAGAGGCTAGAGTTCTAACACTCTTTCAAGTGGAGTAAGTTTCCCTTTTCTATGGGTGACTGTGATAAGTGGGCAACAGCCACATATAGAGGTGACACTGCTGTACTGCTGTCTGTTTTTCAAGGAGATATTTACAGAGAAAGTTCCTTTTGAGTGGAGCTTCTAATGTTGAGCTTAATTAACTTCGCTGGTTCTTAAGACAGTGTCCTCTACAGATCTTTTGTGGCAATATGGAATGACTCAATTGTACAGAATGTTTTACATCTGAGACAGTATTTCACTCATAGCTTTGTATTCATTTTTGTTCTTGTAGTTAGAGCTTTAGCATTGCAAAATTTAAGGGAATTTTAATTAGTTAAACTGGTCTAGATTATGTACATTGGTATAATTCTAAAATATGTTGTGATTTGATATCTGGTAACTTCTAATAATTTTAGCTATCGAAGATTAGGAATTATTTCACTCTACAGTTTCCTGAAATGCAATAATTGGGTCTTTAATTTTGTATCCTGACTCCTGGGCTTTTTGTCAATGTACTGAAAGTACAATTTTTGGGCAAGTGTTGCTAGCTGTCTCTAATTTCCAGCGCAAAGTCATTATTTTGCTTTGGTTGTGCAAGCTGGAAGCTCGCACAGAGTGCCCTATGCTAACATTTCAGGTTTTGGTTACGTTTTTCTCACTAGACAGCTTCCACTTCATTGTTCTGGTGGAAAGCCCAATTTTATTTTGCAAAGCTTTGTTTCAAGAATCCCAGTAACAGTTTCTTTTCTTTTTCTTAGAAATTTAAGATCCGAATTGAAGATCCACCTCGTCGAAAGCACATGGTGTTTCTGGGGGGCGCGGTTCTAGCAGACATCATGAAAGACAAAGACAACTTCTGGATGACCCGACAAGAGTACCAAGAAAAGGGAGTGCGTGTGCTGGAGAAGCTTGGTGTGACTGTTCGATAAATCCCAAAG
Source organism: Atrichornis clamosus (assembly GCA_013400975.1). NCBI lineage: Eukaryota > Metazoa > Chordata > Aves > Passeriformes > Menuridae > Atrichornis > Atrichornis clamosus. The sequence continues at coordinate 20,054 of WBMZ01013902.1, forward strand.
CTTGTTCCCATCACATGTCTAAAGCTTTTTTCTTTCATTGCCAATCTCTGAACTCACTCAGCTATATCCTATGGAAGGGCCTGTCTGTGGCCTTTTGACCCAAACGTCAGGTTTTGTTCTGGTTTCTTGGGGTAGCTTTTGTTAAATGTTTCTTAATGTGGCTGAATTTGACTATTAAATTTGACCACTTCCCTGCAAACAAAACAGAGCAAGAGCAGCCTGTCTACTTCATTGTTCCCTCCCAGTAGGCAATTGGGTAATTCTGGTAGGCTTTTTCTTCTGGGTTTATTGCTGTAGTCCTGCTAGCTTTTGTCTCTAGTTCACAAGGGGTTGTGTGCCTTTTTTAGCATAAGAAAACCTTTAAACAAGAGTTTTTGCTATTGGATCATTGTGGTGGTTATCTTTGCATCTTTATGCCTCTCTCTACATTAAGTTTATTTTTTTCTTTCCTGCAATTAGGAATTTTGATTAAACATTGTTAGAAACTAGTTGAAGTAGCTGGAATGGCTTTAACACACTGTTTCGATGTAATGTGGTTTCATATGCACTGCTGCCTAAACTGGCTTCTGAGGTGGTTTATCCTTAAAGGTGGTGGTGGGGCTTTCAGACTGTATTTCTGTAAGTGGGAATGTGCAGTTGCCAAAAACGGGGAAACACCTCATGTTCTGGCAAATGTACATTTGTGGCCTTAGGTGTCTTTTTTCTGGAGAGAGGAGACAAATTTGAGCTGTGTTGCTTTTTTGTTAAGGGACAGCTGGGGGGGGTCAGCCTGACCAAAAATGCCTCTTTTTATAACTAAATTTTGGTACCATGTTGTCTCAGCATAGGAAACAAGAATGTTAAGTTAGCTGTTCTGTAATTGTTGAAGAAACTTAGATATGCTGAGACAGGAGCCTCTAAACTTATTGAAGTGATTTAATACTTTCAGAAATGCTTGTGAAAACTGTAACTATAGATATTAAAACCCCCAGAACTAAGTCTTTAAAAGCCTGATGTTTGAAGTGCTTGTACGTACATCAGAAGCACTTCCATTAAACTTTACAAGTATATTAACCTAGTGCCAAGTAGTTACTGCAAATGAATATTTCAATGACCAGTGTTTATTGCAGCAAGCAGATATTTATAAACAACCAGTGGCAGTAGGTTATAAAGAATGACTTATATTTGTTCCAGTTTAGAATAATATTGGAATATGAGATGTTGTTGGTTGGTAAATAGCCACAATTCATTTTATCCAGTCTTGATTTTTGATACTTAACATGGGATGGGGAAGGAAGTGAAAACCAGTGATGAAAATGCTGTTTCCAGAAAGTACATTAAAGCTGAGTTGTTCTAAAGAATAGAAGTTGTCGCTAGTAATTATCAGCCACCTTCTCTGAGTGTAGTTGCCTGTATTTTTTTTCCTACTAGCAGATCAGTAACTATCTTTGCAATAAAATCTGCCTTACATTCAGCATAGCAAAAACTGCTTGCATACAAATACTAGCTAGACTTAGTTCTACTTTGCTTTCCATAGAAATACTAAATTACTTCTTACTGGTTTTCGAAGCCTACCATAACATTTAAGCATAAGGAAGTTAAGGTCTGCTTTTGACTTCCAAACCTTGGAATGTATGAGAGATGCTTTCATATACTTGCCATTTGTCTACATCTTTACATTAATAATTGACCCGAGGAACATGGAAATATTAAACTCCCTTGGATTCTTAAAATGTGCTTTCTTTCTAAATTGAGCAGACAGCTTCCTTTGGCTGAGCAAGCCAAAGGGGCAGAAACCGTGTCTGCATTTCTTTAATAACAAGACAGTCACTATAATATTGCTAGTAATGACCATTTAATTATAGGTGGGTGGGGTTTTTTGCAGCTATATTTACTCTTAACTTGAACAATATGAATTTACAGGCATGCCGGTCATGCCTCAGTGCATGCACTTAAGCAGTTACTAGATTTTTGGGGACATGAATGTAAGGGGTACTTGGAATTCCTGTAGTCTTCTAAACATTTAATACACAAGACTTAAAAATGCTGTGGGCTTGCTTTAGAGCTATGATTTCTCATGTGACTGTCTCTGGGCTTTTCAGACAGTGTTGGGAATCATGGAAATAAACCAAAGAATGACTTAAAAACTTTTTTTGAATGACAATCTGTCATGTGATTTTTCAAATCTAGACCTTGACCCTGCAACCCCTTTTCTAAACCATCTTCTCCCCTGTCCACTGGCTTCGGTGAGGTATGTGCATGTTTGAGTAAAGGTTTTGGAATTTGGCCCTTTCGCTAGAGAACTTCACAGCACCATGAGTAATAAATGTCAGTTGATTGTGCAGAATCTTGGGTTTCCATGGAAACCATGTATATATTAAAAAAAGCAGACTAGCATTTTAAATTAACTGTTATCATGGATTCAGAGGAACACATTCATAATCCAAATACTGAGTGGGGTGTTCCAGTTGTGCTCAGTGTGGTTCTCCATGTATGTGTTTGCACACACAGGAGTGTTGTGTGTGTGTTCTCTCAGCTGACAGCTTCAATACTGCTATGAAAGCAATCTGGTTTTAAAGTTCTTTTTGAAGACCAAATAACTTGAATTGTATTTGCAAAATGCTTCAGCTCCTATAAAATTAGAATAGAAGATGCCGCATCAGTTGTAAGTTTTTTGGGAACATCCTATTTTTAATGTTAAGCTGCTTCAAACCCTCCCCTCCCCCAGTGTTCTAGGATGTTAACCAATGTAACACAGATGGCTTTTTATACAGTTCTGAATAATGTTAACACACAACACTGGTTGAGACCATGAATGGAAATAAACATCTATTTAAATTGACAGGTCTTTTCAATACAAAAATAAAATCAGATTTTTTTCAAAGTAGATTATGTTTGCTTTGTTTCCTTTGGGAAATCACAGTTCTGTCAGTTTTTCTCTAAGTTAACTTCCATCACAAAACTATCATGAGCTGCTTTTGCTGAGGAAATCTGACATGACAAAGTAACACATTCTCTACTGATTGCTGTCATACTCCATTCTCTAGCCAATACTCTACTCCCTCCATCCTAGTTTCTTTAAAAAGAAAATAAAATCCTTATCCTTGGGCAGGAATCTTTTTCTAGTTCAACCTCCGTACTGCAAAATAGGAAGAGCCCTCAACTTGTATTGACCTCAGTATTCTTGACTAAGCTCAGAAGCCACATGATGGTGTCCTGTTTAGGAAAAGTCTCCTTGGCTTTGTGACTTCATGTCCTACATGCTGTCCTGCATCCCTTATTTTAACTGATGGAAAACGTGTATGTGGAGTTAACCGGTAGCATTTAGAAGGACTTGTGTGGATGAGTGACTGCTGCACCACTCAAGATACATTTATCTGACTTCTCAATGAGCTCAACCAACCTCTTCCCCCAGCTCATCGCATGTGCTGTGCTGGAAGAATGTTCCACAGGCATCTGATTTCTGGTAGGATAATGGCTTGGATTTCTTAGAGGGAACCAGTGTGTGCTGTTTGGCTCTGGATGCATCTGCCTTAGTGGCTGGGTCAAACGCTTGTCATCTTAGGGACAGATGAAGATAGACAGGATTTTAATAACAAAAAATTGTAAAGCTACCCTTAACCTCAAATCTGTGTTCCATCACTGTGCATTCTTGGGGAAAAATAAATACATCTGGCTCTACCTCTGCTCAGTACTAATTCATGGTCCCTGTTCCTCCCCTTTGGCTTGTTTTGCCTGACATGGCTTTTGTGTGGAAAGGACTAAATACAGCTCAGTCGACATTTGCTAGTCAACTTTTTCAATAGTGAATTCCTCCCTGTGGGCACTTCAACTATTTTCCACAAACAAGTGTCATTAGCTTTTTCAGTACTGTGAAAGACCTAGTTTAGAAGGGGGGTTTGTTGTTTGGGGGTTTTTGGTTGGTTGGTTGGTTTTTTGGTTTGAGTTTTGGGGTTTTTTTTTAAATCCAAGTATATGTTTCTACGTTCTAGCTACAGGGAGAATGGTTTTAGAAAAAATGGACTTGGACCTTTTCAGCAAGTATTTAAGCTAAAATTTTGCTTTATTAGAGCCCTGCTATGTCACCCTTGTTCATTTCTAATGGGTGGGTTTGTTGTCCTGGTGGTACAAGTCACTGTCACTTTGCCATTATAGGCCTCAAAAAACCCCCAACTTCCATTCAGAATAGGCTGCTAAATTGCCTCTTACCTTCACTGCATTACAGCATTAAGATAGCTCTTAAATAACATCCTCCATGAAAATTGCTTACCTTTCTGTAACCTGGTGCTGCAGCCCATTGTCCCAACCAACAGCTGCACAAAACAAGATTTCTGTGCACATCTGCTTATTGCCCAAACAGCTGGAGCAGAGCTTCTTGCCTTCCTTGTGACTCATGCAGGATTCTCTTCTGGTGCTGCTGGAAAAAGGAGAAGTTCAGGGAGGAGAGGCAGCATGGACCTTTGTTTCTCAATTGTTTTTGGTTTTGTTTTTTATTTTTTTTACCTTTGAAAGCAATTCCTTACCATTGGAGATAAGGGAAACTGTTCCTTTTCTGGGTCATGAATAAAGCATATTAAGAATCTTAGCAGAGACTTGGGATGATACTAAGGGCCACCTTCCAGCCACAGAACTTGTGTTCCTTCACATATCTTTTTTTCTATTATTATTATTAAAAAAAAAAAATCTCTGTTCCCCAAAGCCTAGGAGTAGTAATTAAATTGTAGCTGCGGGAGTAATGACAGATATGGGCCCCTTGCCTGCACCTTTTCATCTCCGCACCCATCTCCCATCTGGTTTTTGTTTGCCCTAAAGCTTAAATGGTTTCAAGATCCTCCTCTTGCACGCGTGTTCTCACCATGTGCCCATTTTAAATCTCTCCAGGTATTTTAACAAATTAATTAATTGCCACTTGTTGACCTCAATGCAAGTCGATCCTGTAAGTCCTGACTCGCATCAGGCGCTTTTCTTAGCACAGCAGCACTTCTGGGGGCTACTCCAAACTGAAACCTTTGTGTTGGCCAGTAACTTTCTGTTCTAAACCACTCTGTGTAACCCTGATTTTGGCTTTCCCTGCCAAAGCAGGAAAAGCAAGGGTGGCATTAAGGACATGAAAGGCAGTATTTTGGGAAGCACCCAACCACATAATCTCCTTGGAATATTTTAGGGTTTTCCTGTCGTAGTGGGTATTGGCACAAGGCATGTGGGACAAGTCCAGTAAGAGCAGGTGGGATTCATGTTAGCATCTGTAATAACTGGTAGATATTTCCCCTCTAAAGCCTTCTTGCAAAGGAGGTACTAAGGCTTCTCAGAGCGTTACTGGGTAATAACCTGGAACATGAGCCTTTGAAACGTGGTCACTGCTGGAATCCATGTAGTGCCATATGAGAACAAAATGCTGTAATGATAATTGCTCATTATCTAATTATACAAGAACTTACAGCCCCAGAGGGTGAAAACTAATTAAATGGTTATCCATTCTTAAAATGGCAACCAAAAAAAAAAAATTTCATTCTTTTGGCTCTTATTCCAGTACTGTCAGCAAAGGCACGTGTTCCTTGAGAGGTGAATGAGACAGTCCAGGGTGGACAGAGTTCTCCCCATCCTGCTGCAGGGATTGAGGCAGGAAGCTTGCTTTTAGGAGAGTAGTCTGCTTAGCCAAAAGTACCTTAACGTTTGAGCTACAACTTAAAATGAAGGAGGATCCACTGATGCAGGTTATCCAGGAAGCCATTGCTGGTCTTCAGAGCAGTACTGGTCACCTTTTACATTTGCTTGTGCAGAATTTTAAGATAGCTGGAGCACTTGGTCCCTTGGTGTGGATGCAGTGTGCTGGGGACAGGGCTTGGTTTTTACCCCATGTTGAGCCATGCTGTTTCCACCTAGGAAAAGAGATGCCTGCCAAAAAAAAAAGCAGTGGCTTTTTTCTGTATGATTCAAAGCCCTGCAGCTTTTGCTGCAGCAGTAGTAAAATCCCTTATCCTGCCAAATCCAACAATGATTAGCACCTTAGGCCCTAATTTAACTTTCCAAAAAGTACCAGGCAACCTCTACCTCATCTCGAGCCACATGCCTTCTTCCTTCAGAGTCCTCATTCCTGCCTCTCAGCATTCATATGCTACTGCTGCCCTGGTAAAACCCCCAGGTACAAGGGACGTGCCAGCCTTTTCTGAGCCAACACTGCTGACCTGCTGCTCTTGCGGTGCTGGTGTGAGATGAAGGCAGGCAGCAGGAGTGGCTTGACAGGACCTCACACTTCAGCTTCTATGGCAGTGCTGCTCCAGCAAGCAACAGGTGCTGAGCTTCTGTGGGATTTGGAAATGAAGCGTTCCTCTGCCTGCCCTGCCTGTGTAACCCAATACTGTAGGCATTCTCGAAACACAGTCTGTAGGCTAGAAAACACACCTGCATGGTTATGGTGCTCCCTGGTAGCTCACAGCTCACACCTGGGACACTGTGGCAGACAGTGGTTTAGACCGGTTGGCTTTGGAGCGAGCTACAAAGCCCAGGTATCGACCCCACTACAAAAGCCCCCTCTAACATAACCACCAAACACGAGAACCAGAATTTCTGCCCTTTCCGGAGCCAGGGACTTACGATTTTTATCAGAAAAGCATAATTTGGATTAGGAATGAAATTTCAGCAAACGCAGCGGCACCCATGCAGTTTCTGGGGAGCAGCTGATGCTCTCTTGTCCACATTCTTGCAGTTAAAGGGGTGTGTACATTTTTGGGTTGCCATTAATTGCAGAACTGTTAGCTGGATGACTTTCATATTCAAGCTGACTTTTTCCCTACTTTCCCAAAAAGCATAATGCAAGTTTCTGCTGTTAAAGTCAGAGGATACTAACTTGGGAGGTAGGCTGGTCCCTTGTAAATCAGAATGCTTGCTATTTCTGGAGGTTTTCTTAAGGAGTGGAGTGGGTCAGAAGGAAGTGACTCCTTATTTTTTTAATTACCCATCCCCCCGACATTGTAACACAGTTGTTGCTTTCAAGAATATGCATGGTCTGTTTTCTTCAGACTATTGGCTCATCTGGTAAAATAATTAGCTGTTAGGCAGACAGAGGGAAAGGATCACATCTGCACAAGACAGGAAGACTGGGACAGTAGAAAGGGGGAAAAAAAAATCCCTGCTTGAATCACAGCTGCCCACCATGCATAGTAACAGAGCTTGCCAAGAATATTCAAATTGATTTAGGAAGAAAAGTTGAGGAAACCGTTTAACCCCAGCCTGCTTGGATCCGTGACAGTATCTCTATGGGCTGCTCTGCTCCCACTTTGGGCTGAAAGAAAGGTTTACAAGCTGCCTGTTTCCCTAACCAGCCTTCCTGCATCCCCCTTCCTCTTTTGCAACAGGAACACAAAACAGAGACTCATTGCTGGGTTATGAGGCTGTGAGCAGCTTTCCACACCAAGAAAAAAAACAAAGGTGGGAACATTTATTTCGTATTGATGGGATTAAGTTGTAATTGGATCATGTGATTAAAACCACGAGCCAGGCAAGTTATTCGTGACTAATTTGGGGCAGTGGGAACCTTTTTGCTGCCTGCTGCATACTCTGAATTAGGCCCCTTCTCAACAGAAGTGGTCAGCATGTGCATCATCTGCAAACAACCTTCTCAAGTGTTGGAAGCCAAAATCACTTGCTCAAGAGTTTCCGAGCACACACATCCTTTGCAGATCATTTGCAAGCAGTTGAGGGGGTTTTGCACCAAAAAATGAGAAGCAATATTTCAGACATGTGAGTCATACAGTAAATCCCTTTCCCTACTTTGATAAATCTAAATCTGTAAGGATACACTCATTTAATGACTTAAAAATAGGGCATTTGAAGTATTTGCTCTCAGAACCTGTTGTCTCTTCCTTCAGGAATCCCAGGCTCAGTCCCAGCAATATCTTTGGGATAAATCCACAAAAAAGATAAATGTAGAACTGCACAGAATCGTAACCAAATAAAATAAAAATGCTATAATGCAGGTGTTTCAATACTTGATTTCAGGTGCTGGTCCCACCTAAGTTGTGGGTGGGCTTCCCTTGCCAGCTGGGGCAGCCAACTCCAGCGTTAAGCCCCTTCCAACCTCTGCTCAGCTGCAACCTCCCTATAACTGGAGGCCTTTGGCACATAAGATTTTTTCCAGTTAAAACACAAGTTCCCTTGGTACCTAAATGTCTGCTGTGAGGTGAATGCAGATCTGTTGAGACCCTGACAGCACTGAGCAGCTATGTGCTGTGTCCATGCCTAAACCACAACCAGCAAAGCATTCTCCATCAAGCTCGCCTGCGGAGCCAGGCTGGAAGATATGTGCACAAGATGTTTTTGGATCAGGTCTCACAAAAACAGCTGTGGGAGGAAATGGGCCCAGTAGTCAGACCACAGTCACCATTAATATTCATTTATGCACAAATACTAACACAATCTTAGATGACTTCTAAAGGAATGAGCCTAAGTATCTCCAGGAAGAGACAGCTCTATGCTCTGGACAAATGATTTAGAGGCCACTGAAAGGAAACCCAAACCCTCTTCCTCTATTTCATGAGAAGGGCCTCTCTTGCAGAGTTCCTGCCTGTGCATCCTGATGAGGAGGAGACATCTCCTTGTAACACAGGATGAAGCACTTGGCTGGCTTTGAGGGGCCACAGCAGTGTCTTCAGCCTCTCCGATTTGCCAGGGTTTGGCAGCTCCTTGCCCACAGCAGACCAATTCCTAGGGATCCATTGCACACCCTCCCACATGCACCAGTGTGGAAGAGGTACCTGACAGCCCCTAGAACTGGCAGCTGCCCCAGGCTGCAGGAAAGCCACATCCTCGCATAGATTCAGATCCCCAGGTGCTCTGTAGCTCCTGCAGGAGAGAGATGACATATTTTTAATTTTGAGTGGGGGTAATTGAAAGCCCTGAAATCACATCCCTGAAGCAGACAGGACTAAAAAGCAAGGCAACATCCCAAAGAATGGCAGATATCAAGTGCCCCAAGCTTACAGCAGAAGGTGAAGGCATCAGCTCATGGCAAGACAGGAATGGAATAAGGAAAATGCAACTCAAGGGAAAAAAAAACCCAAACAGAATGGGAAAGAGACAGAGAGGGAAGAGGGACAACAGAGATGACCAGGGACGGAGGGAGGGAAGGCAGTGGGATGGATACCACTGATTTACTAACCACAGTTACACAGACAAGACCACTGTGACAGACACATTTGCTGGCCCTTGCTGGTGGCCACGCAATCCAGCATAGCCCAAGGATGCACTACAGATGACACGGTCTGTCACCCCTTGTTTTGTGCAAGGTGACAACAGTCAATGTGCAAATGTGTGGCACTTTTCCCAAGGTTTATAGTACAGCAGATTCTCATCCCTGGCCAGACTCCTTCGGAAGTCAATGAATAAGCCCTGGATGATAACAGAGAGGCACTGAACAGAGCTCTAGGATTCCAAGGAAAATTTTCTCTTGTTCCAGCATTGCACTTTTAGCAAGAGTACCTGATGCTTCAATGATTACTCCCTGTTGGAACCAGCTATGTTACAGGGAACACAGTAAAGATGGAAGTATGGGTTTTCCTCAAGGACACTGCTCCATTTTGAGGCGCAAAGCCTAGAAAACTGCACAAGAGGGAGAAGACATAGAAAACTTTCCTCCCCAGAATTATCTTAAATTCCCTGCTCATGCAGAGAAGTTATTAAAGGGTAGGGTGTGTAAACACACTAACACCAGAAATACATTTTTTTCCAACCAAATTCCTCTATAAATCAATGTAAAGGAGCAGACATACAAGACCAAATCCCAAACCCATGTCATTGCCTCATATAGACAGTTAAGCATCACCTTACACTGATGGTCCATCTGATTTTCAATATCTGCAAGCACAAGGCGATGCCTGCCAACTTCAAGGGATATATTCATGTGCACAACAGGCAGGATGAAGCTTTAGAAGAACTGGTAGTTACACTTTTACTGCCAGAAGCAACATTTTAATCTAAGTATTGGCTCCTGACAAAGGCTGTATTCTGAGGCCCTCCAACATCTTTGCTCCATCTGAGTAATTGCAATGCCTGTCTTTAATCTATTTTCAAGAATTGTTGGGCTTGGGGTTTTTTTTAAGTACAAAAGAAAATGTTTCTGTGTGTACATTCATGGCAACAGAGCTACACAGAGACATAAACTAGTGGAAGGTCCATATGTTGAGAGAATATCATATGTAATGAGAACTGCTGCATTTTTGTGAAATGTAATGGGACAGATATGCAGCAGCTGTGGGTTACTCAAGAAGCAGCTAATTTAGCAAGCTGAATTCAAGGATATTTCCCAGATCTCCCAAACAATGAATAGCAGTGTTGTTTAAGATTACCATTATGCCTTACATCCTCCTTTGACTGGAAGCAGGGGGAGGAAGCCTCTATCTGTACTTCTGGGGCAGAAGAACATGATTAGTGCCTAGCTATCATACAAAGTCCCAGGGGAGCAAGAGGGTCTGGACTTGAAGGAAGGAAGGAAATTGTGTAGGATAAACAAAAAAGAGCCTCAGGAAAGAGGTTGTGATGGGCAAGACTTGGTGAAAAATAGAAAAGAGAAATTTAGAAGGAAATATTGAAGGGATTGACTTGAGTTCTAACTAATACTAAACTTTAAAACAAACACACCATCTTCTGAAACAGCATTAGAGGTATAGCAGGTTTGTATTTTTATAGATTTAGATTTGCTCTAAGGCAAGGTATCTTTAATTTCAAATATAAAATTAGCAGAAGTTTAAGGCTTGATTGCTCTTAGATGTCACTCTTCCAGGGATTTTACTTACCCTTCCCCCTAAAAAAAAAGCAAGATACAGACAACCTGGAAGGATTCACAGCTCGATTTCACTGTTTGCAGAGAAGATGGGGCTGATACGCTCTGTTCTGCTAAGGTGGTCAGTTTGCCAGCAGCCCAGGTACCCTGCAGCCACCCCAGAGAGTCACAAACTGGCCCACAGCACAGCCCGCTAGACCCAGCTGCCCTCAGTTCCCACTGCAGCTGGAGCCAAGTGCCTCATATTGAAGAGGGAGATACACCAGTGGATCCACTCCAGATTCTGCTTATTCATGTATTAAACTGGGTTATACACATTGCTTTAAGAAAAAAAAGAAAAAACAAAGAGGAAAAACTAAAAATGGGGCTACTTCAAACTCTGGCTCCCTACAAGATCTTTAACTTTGTGGGGAAGGTCTCTATGGTGACAGCATCAATGGCAGTTTGCAGCCACCCTTCTGTAGCAGGGCACAGAGAGGGAGGATAGCAGTGGTTAATCTGGAATAATTTGTGGGCAGTTTTACACATGTAAACGAAACTCACAAGGCCCTCAGCAAAGTAAGAGATTACCTGAATGAACAGACTTCCTAAAGGATTTTCAGATATAGTAACTTGGTAGTAGTAAACTGCAAAGAACATTGTTGCATTGAGACATATTGCATTTATCTGTTTCCTGGATCTGATATTAGAATTTCCTCTTGCTGTACTGTTGAGATAACTAAAACCTCTGCCTCTCTATAAAAGAAAAATGCTTGATTTCCACACAAATGGAATGAGTTTACACAACAGAAGTACGAGGAATATCCACCTCTCCCAGCCAAGCTCATCTCTGCTGCACTGGTGAAAATCAGGAGTAAATGTCTAAAGCTCCAAAACTTGATGGGAACTCCTGGGGGTAGAGCAGAGCAGAGGCCCGTGCTTAATTGATGGGGTCATTCCCACAAGACCAGCTTTAGAAATTCATTATAGCAAGAGGCACAAGCCAAACCTTTTGCTTAGTTACACAGAGAAGGGATTGCTCCTGTTGAAATCAATGTTAAAACCACTGAGTGGCTTATGTAATGTAGCATCAGGCCTCCGAAGTATTTTATGGCAGAGGAGCACATCTGGAGTCAGCAAAAGGCTATCTCGGGCCAAGGACTTTACTCTTTGCCATATATGAACTACACGTGCAAGTCTGGGTGTAATTCTGCTCCTCGGGCCACAGCTGAAGTGAGATAATACAGCTAAAAGTTTGGGAGCTACCTGAAAGAAATACATTTTAAAATAGGTATTTTTTTCTTCTTAAATCTTTTTGAGAAGACCCTTTTTATTTAGTGATAAATAAACACCACTGCTCTCATATCAGAATGCAGTTCCCAGAGCAGTTAATTCCTTTGTACAAGGACAAAAGCCCAGCCCATCAGCAAGAGGAGCCGGAGTTTATTCAGGAGTCCATAGGAAACAGCTGTTGCTTTCAACCCAGCCTCTCCTTTATCTCCTTTATTGTTTATTCGTGTCTCAGCTCATACTAGCCACTGTGAGCAGGTCAGGACTCTGCACTCCCAAAAGCTCCTCAGAAGCTGATGGAACTCAGCCCAGTGCCAGTAGGATGGAGGAGCTGGGTTTTATGTTATTCAATTCCCAGGTGGTGACAGAGGTAAATTCCTGACTAATTCATTGGCTAATTGTGCAGACAACAGCCAGGCGTTTGCCTTGGATTTTTACAGAGGGAGGCAAACATTCAGTGAGTTGAATGAAAGAAACCAAATGCAACAAGCCAAAAATGGAGTGTTCCTTTGGATATTTCTCCCCTTCTTCTCTGAGTTTATTGACAATTCCTTTGTACTGCAGAGGACGTTTACTCCCCCTTTCTTGTGTAACGATGTAGTGAGTAGGACTGTGCTCACAAACCTGCAAATGTTTGTCTGTAAAGACTGTGCTGTGGTGTAATGGTGTGCAGAAGAGGTCCAGAGCCCAGAGAGACCAGAGCTATTTTCTACAGAGAAGCGGGGAGTGGTGACCCCAAAGCATTTGCTGGAAATTTGCTACTAGGCACGGGGAAAGATGGCAGCAATGAGCCCAGTGTGAAGAACAGGAAAATAGAAGGCAAGACTCCCACGTCCTCCTTCTAACTGCTTTCATTTGTCTCTGTTTCCCAGTCAAAACGTGGGTGTAATTGTTCAGGCATAGCATGAAGCTTTAAAGACTCACAGCGGATATGGCATAGCGGGAGGACAGCATGATGTCAGCAAGAAGTGAGTTGTTCTCCTCAGCAGTGAAAGAATTAGTGAGCTAGAAATCCAGAGATGTCAGGACTTTAGTCCAAAATGCCAAAAGCATTTCAGCTCATCAGATTGGCTAGAGAGAGAGGGACAAACCTAGGTCTTCCCTTGCAGAAAAGCTTTCCTGGGTTACAAACCATCCAGAGCTGTATGTATCACTCACACCCTCAAAAGCGCTGCAAAAGCCAAAGCAGTGTCCCCACAGGGAGAGAAACAACGTGAGTTTGCCACGTAGAAGGGGAGAGGAGAGGTGAATGCCTGCTTGTGAGCAGACCTCTTTTCATTTAACAGCAGATGACAGTGTCACTTATTTTCACAAACAGCTATTTAACATAAGGAAGCATAATGAATAGAGAACAGCAGATAAGGCATAAATTATCCAGCTAACTAAAGAATATGGCTCCTACTCGACTTTAAAAGGCAGGCCAGATGTCTTCAGATCCTGTTGACTGTTAGTCGGTGTCGCAAAATCCTTTCAAGCTCAGCTAACTCAAGTCACAATGTGCACTTGATTTGCTTGGCTGAACGGGGAACTTCCCGGGCTGTGAGCAGGGTCTACGTGCAGCTGAAAATACGGTGGGAATGAGTCAGTTCCTTGGAGCTTGCGTGGGAGGAAAAGACAGAACTGTGGGTGGCTTCAAAGTGTTAAACAGCCTTTTAAATTCAGGCCCAGTTTCTCAGAGAAATAAGGAAACAGAGATATTCACCCAGTCTGGACTTAGTTCCATGTCTTGGGTCAGCCTTGAGAAAATTGCTCTCTGGTAGGAACAGCCACTTCCCAGGCACGCAGATCCGCTTGCTCCCAAGCCAGTTCAGCTTCAGATGTAATTCCGTGGAGTTTAACAGCAACCCAATTAGTCCCTCATCCATAGCAAGGCAGCAGCAGCTCGCCCTTCTCTCCTAACATCTGCAGGCTGCCTCCAAGGCAAGGCAGAGCCTCACCAAGCTTCAGGTCAGGCATTTGTCTGTCCATCTCTGCTCCCTGCATCTCACCCTTTTCGCTTGAGCTGCCTGGGATAATAACTCTTCCAACACAGGCATCTCAAGTACCCATTCCCTGTGATGACAGAGAGCTACTTCAACATTTCCAGCTCTGTCTTGGCAGGGAGTTTCCCCATCCTGCAGTCTATCATTCCACCTCTGGTGCCAAGAACTTTGGGATGTGGTCCCATCCACAACTGGTTTTCGCATATAGGAGAGAGGGGATGCTGGGGGTTAAATTACCTGGTGCGTTGGAAATTCAGGCCCCATCCAGTTACCTCCTGCCAACTGTTTGCCATTCAGCCTACTTCTCCTGTAGTGCAACTGGAGTCTGGTCAGTTCTAAAGAGGATTTATTGCTTTTGCTGGATCAGGCTCACCCTTCCATTTAAGTGGATTAATGAGCTAATGTGGGTTAGCTCTAACTTAACTCCACGCAGCATTAGCCAAGTCAACAGAAAGTTCCCTACTACTGGCAGTGTTGTTGCTTTTTCTCTGTCACGATGAATTTTTAATGGTCTTTTTGTGCAAGAGCAGCTTTGCAAAATCTTAGACTCCTGCTTTCCAACTAAGATGATTTGGCATCTGAAGAACGCAGTGAATATTTAAACCTGTAGTTCGGCATAGCCTCCACAGGGCAGCTAAAAACCTAGTCCTGATCTTTTGGGGACTAGCCAGCAATGATGCAAAACCCCAAGCCTGGAGGAACAGCATGGGGAGCTTGTAAGATTACATCAATCTTCGGTGCTCAACTAAAATCACTCTAACCCTATCATTCTTTAGATTCTTTTAATTAACCTCAGGATTCATATGGAGGAGCTGTATGCGGGTGGAGCTGTGGGTTATTTGATAGATGACTCAGATCACTCTGCCGGTCATATTTTATTCACGTGAGACTGACTGCTGAAGGCTGTTATTTACCACTGGAACCAGTGTCCCCATCGCAGTAGCCAATGTGCAACCATGTGGTAACAATCTCTGCCAGGAAGATCTTACAATCAAACCAGATTAGACAAAAGGGTCAAAAAAGGAAGAGACCCCTGTTTTGTACACAAGACCCCCTCCTTGTACACATGGGTGAACGAGGGGCTCAAACACACATTCAAGCAGCCTCCAATTAAGCATTTACTGTAACCCCTTTGTACACAATTTAGCCCACAGCAAAATCAAGGCAAATTGACTTAGCTTTATTGGCTGTAAAAGGGCACCCAGTTCAGGAGCCACCACCAGAAATCCTCCATCATCTGCTCGAACACACAAGGATAGATGCTGGAATTCAGCCAAGACAATGTGGCTTTCATCTTTTACATGAAAGGGGGCTCCCTTTGACATTTTGAGGCCCACTTTTTAAAGAGCTGTTATGCAAACTTCAGCTCACATGAGCTGGCACAATACGGCGGCGCATACTGCCCAAACTTTCAAAGCAAGCAATGTCTCCGTGCACTCCACAAAGATGTGCGTGGGAACAGCCCCAGCAGCTGAACAACTCCAACAGGTAGCACTTTGCAATCACCAGCCATAAAGGACAGCAACGGAAATAAATTTTTGGTCTCAGTGTCCCCTGAGCCACAGTTTCAGTAGAGATATCAGCATGGAAAGATGCACATTACTTCAGAAATCGCTGCTGCTCTCTGTCTCAGTGTGGCCTTCTGGAAAGCCCAGATCTAAATACTGGCAGTTCTGTGCTATTTAACTTGTGAAGCCATCATACCTCCTGTAGCCAGTCGCCTTCTTCACACATGATTATATTTAGGAGGCTCCATAGGCTGGTATGCCATTATCTCAGTGTGTTAATTGATTAAGTCTGGCCTACATACAGTCAGCTGGACTATTCCCTTTTGGGTTGTTATTATTAGCAAGACTCAGACATTTAAAGCCTTTTGGAGCACAGGAATCTCTCTCATCATGCAAGTAGGAGCCCATGGAAATCTCTTGGAATCACTGACTTTCCAGCTACAATAATTTAGCTTCATAGGTGGAAAGATACTCATATTGATGAACAAGAAAGTGATTAAAAAAAGGTGAAAGCAGACTTCAATCTGAACAACAACAAAGAAAATAATCCACCTACAGCCCTTCAAAGATGCAGCCAACACTCACAGCTGAATTAACAAATTGTGAAGCAGACCCTCTAGCAGCTAGAATCAGATTGAAAAAACACAGGGCATTACTTGACACATTTCTTTGCTCTGATTGGGAAAACATGTCATTTCCCTCCTAGATATCACTGCTATATGTTAAAACAAGTGTTCCACAAGTGATGAAACAAACAGGGCTTGGTTTCTAAAGGATATGTCTGAGCATGACTGGCTGTTTAAGTGAGAGGTATGGTGTCGAAGCAAAGTTGCCCTTGTGGGGTGGCTGTTTAGTGTCCAGTAGGGCATGACTGCCAGCTGAGTTTTTCCACAGGTAAGGCACACATAACAAGGGTTTTCCCACACTGTTTTCCCAGTGTCTAATCAGGGATGAGCTCAGCAAGAGTACCAAGAGCTCTTTGTTTTACCCAGCTGCCTATTTTTATGAAGTCTGTAGGAAATTAATGTCTTTGAGACCTCAGTTTGGTTTTCCCTGGACATGTGGCTCAAAAGTATTACTGGAGCAGGACAAGCAGAAGATTAATGGTGCAAATACAAATTTGTTAGAAACCAAGCCAAAGATAAATTTGTGTGTGTCTTTTTCCTCCAAGCTGTAATTAAATTCAATGAGGCGCAGAGCCTTAGGACCCACATCTTAGAAAACCCTGTACCTTCTATTTTCAGTGATCTGTGGCCTGGTTTCTGGAGATGCTGCTCATCTGTACTTCATGTTGAAGCAATTAAGAATCACTAAACAATCAAATTAGAAGTCTCACATTAGGATCCAAGCATCAGCCAGTGAATTTCTGCATCAGAACCACTAAGTTTCCACTATTTGGCTTAACTGCTCAGTTGGCCAGGCGCTGTTTTAAGCAAAGCAGGTCTTTGTATTGCTTGTGATAAGATTGAATAAATGACCCTTAAATAGATTGTGATGGCAATTTAGGCTGCAGAATTTTCCTGTATTTCATTATAGGGTATGGAAAAATGCATAGACATTTGCATGAAGAAATAAAACACACAGAGGAATTCTGGTATTGTTCTGTGCATTAGCCAGGCTCTTACAAAAATACTGCCAATAGTTAGTGTCCTAACCCTGTATTTTGGGGTTGATTATTCTTTACTGAAGTCAGTGGGAAGTTTGCCATTGACCTCGGTGGGGCCAATGTTTTACACCTACCAAGCTTTTGGGTTTCAGAAAAAAATAAGACATTCAACACCTCTCAGGGCAAAGCCCATTGTACTTATGAGCCTAAATGCAGATTTTACACCTTCCTGTCAGACACCCAGTTCATCCTACTTTACATTCACAGCTACAGCACAGCTGCTTTGGAAAGTATCTGAGTTCTAGAAAACAAATATTATAAATCCGACTCAATGTCAGCAATCTGACAAACAAACAAACCAATAAATTTGCTGTCTTTTCACTACCCACCTCACATCCTCTATCTGTTTTGGGTCTTTGATATACAGGAGGCTCCAGAGAAACTGTACAACAATAAGAACACAGTATCACACCAACAAGAAGAGAATGATGGTTATAGGATCCATAAAAGGTGATTATATCTCTTGCCAGGAGAAGGATTTGGAGGAGGAGACACTGGCATTGGCAAAATGGCTTCCATAGGCCCACAGCTTCTGCATATCATCACATGTCAAGGGCTCTCTGTAGGAGAAATGGCTGGAAAAACCCCTCAATCTGTCACATCACAGCACTAGGAAAACCACCAGAGAAAATGGTAGAAGGGTTGTTATGCTGTTTTAGAGAAATCAAATATATTTCAGATAAAAATTTTTTAGGCTTAATGAATAAACTCACATCACTGTTCCATTCAATTGGAATTTTATTTTAAGAGGCACATATACTTCCCTGTTTGAGGGGATAAAGCAATGGCAAATTGTCTGATGTTGGGAAGAAATTTCCTCTGCTAGCAGATGATTCCAATACAGAGTTTCTTGTATTCTCTGCCTTTGAAGTATCTGGTACAGGCTGTGGTTAGAGACAGGATATCAGCCTGACGAACCCCAAAGACATTTTCTTGTAGCTCAAAGTTCAGATGGTCACAAACAGCAGTTGTTCTGGTTAGAAAAAAGTATCACGCATGTGCTTAAGTTCAAAAGCTCTCTGCTCAGCACCTGGATTAGCTCTCTACATGCCACATCTTTACAACCACTTCCTTCAGGAACTGGCCATAAAACGGTCTCTGATGGTGACAGCTCTTAAAATGTTATGTATGTGAGTGGGTTTGAAAACACAGTCCTTTCAGAGGTGCTTCTTGGTTGCAGGACCTTTTTGTCATGAGCGTTAGGACACAGGCACCCTTTCAGCCTTATTTTTTCTTCTTTGAGTGGAATTTCAACGTAATATCAGAAAGAATTGCAGCCAGCTCAAAACCTGGCAACCTGTCAAATATGAGTGAAAGGTGGCTTAGGGAATCTCCCTGCCAATTTGTCACTTTTTAAGTACAAACTGCTTACTCCTCCTAGCTACATTTTTTGGTGAAGGTCCAAGTAAATGAAATATCCTGGTAATTGGGCACAGGAAAGAAAGGGTGACAAGCTAAGGAGCTAAGTTTAAAGTCAGTGGTCCTAGGGTCTCACAAAGCCCTTCCTCAGCTGTCAGCAGGATACTCTCACACCTTTGCAGGAGCAGAAAGTGGCTTCCATTTCCAACAGCCCTTTAAAGACAAAATTGGAGAGCTGGTGCATTGCGTAGTATAAGAAATCCCTTTTAATGGATGCAGACTGTCATTGTACCTAGTGTCCCTGAGGGCGATGGGGGAAGGAGAATTATAGAATATCCTCAGTTAGCAGGGACCCACAAAGATCATCAAAGTCCAGCTCCTGCCCCTGCACAGGACAGCCCCAAGAATCCCACCATGTGCTTGAGAGTGTTGTCCAAATGCTTCTGTCAGGCTTGCTGCTGTGACCACTTCCCTGGGCAGCCTGTTCCAGTGAAGAAACTTTTCCTAATATCCAATCTAAATCTCCCCTGACACAACTTCAGGCCATTCCCTCGGGTCCTGTCCCTGGTCACCATGGAGATCAGTGTCTGCCCCTCTCCTTTCCCTCACGAGGAAGTTGTACACTGCTGTGAGGTCTCCCATCTCCCCTCAGACTCTTCCACGCTGAACAAGAAGACCATGGGAAGTTCACCTCAGAGAGCTGCCAGTGAAGAAGGTATTTTGGGTGACAAAACTCAAGATACTGGCATCCAAATCCTGCAGAAGCCAGGAGAGAAATCCTGGCTTCACTTTAGTGTATGGGACTTTTGCCACTGACTTAAGTGGAGTTAGGATTTTACCTCAGGGAACTGGAGAACGGTCTCGAGTTGTCTCCTACCTGCTGCTGGAAGGAGTCCATTTATTCAAAGTCTAGGGAAGCACAAATGCAGCAAACAGCATTGCATTAGTGATGGCTGCTAGAGTTTTGAAATTAAATGTATGTGGTATTTCTTGCTACTTCTCTGGCACACTGCAGCCCTTCAAATCTCTCTGCAAAGACAGGGGTAAGTGTGAGGACTTTGCTCACCCTGCAGCCTCCTCCAGCTCTGTGGTTTTTCTGGCCACATGTGGAAGTACAGCTATGTTTGAGCCTTGTGGCAGAAACTATTTAAACTGTGGAACTAGCACTGTTGCAAAGGCTGCCTTCTTTGGCCAAATGGCTTGCCACAAACCCCTCCATTTCAGACAGATGAACGCACAGGCTTTCCTGCTTGCCAAAATGCCCATGGTTTCCCCACAGCCCAGTCACTGGCCCCAGAGAAACAGCATCACTGACCATCCAGCACGTGACCCTTGAGCCACAGCAAAGCAGAAAACTCCTCTGAGCAGAATATATCCTTCTGCTTCATCCTACTGCTATTTTGCTTACTACTTCGGAAGCCTTCTCATTTCTGTGGCTGGCTCAACCACTTAATGAGGTTCTGGGGTTTTCCTCAAGATGAGGATGTTCACTGAGATCTATTCACTAAGCGAACAGAGAAATCCTGCAGCGATCCCCAAGGCTTGGGGTCACTGCACAGAAAACCCCATTCATTGTTGCCAAGCCACCAGGGTCAGCCACACAGCTGGAGTTTTACCTGTTTATTTAGTTATTTAAAGGGTAACTATGACTTGGGTTTTTAGACCATATTGGTAATTTCAGATTTCTGCTCCAAAAGGATGCGCACATACATATGTATATATACATTTCCAGCTTGACAGCCTGAGCCGTGGTTCTGGTCTGAACGCTCCTCTCAGAGGCACAGACCATCTGCCCTTCCTGGCAGGAGTACACGGAAACTGCTGGGGGCATTTTAGGTTGAACATCATGCCCCATACCCATACATTACTGAGACACTGGGAACTTCATTTTAGGTATGCTTCAGAGGAAAAGAAAAAAGATTATATTTTTACTTATATTTCATATCTAGGATGAATCATATATCCTGCATCTGCATTCAGTTCCAGCTTCTATTCTTTTTTTTTAAGCTGTTCAGAGTTTTCTGAAACATTCTTTGGGATTTAAATTTTGCAGTGTTCAGACTCCTGAAGAAAATGAGCAGAGTACTGCTTCTTTTGGCTGCCCACACCAAAATACCCTCTGCTTTAAGTTGTGGCCAGCACTTTTGCAAAATGTGGTTGAAAGTTACACTTTGTAACCTGGCTTTTATCATTGTTCTCAGGAAGTTGTAAAGAGTAAGTACTTTTAAAGTGAAATCACTTGAGTTCAGTTGTTCTGGAATTGGGCTTTTAAGGTTGGAAATTACTCTCTAGGGCACAAGGATGATAATGCTTCAAATTTTACAAGTGTCTGAGCTTTTAGTTTCTGAATCAGGTTGGAGCTAAATATAATCTGCATACTGGAAATCTCAGATTTGAAGATAGGGTACATTTGGAAACATATCAGACATGATACTTCAAGGACCTCACTGTATTGACAAGTTCCCTATCCCTGTTCTTTTCTACGACTGAAATGTCACATCAAGAGCTCTATTAGTTAATAAGATAACACTGGCACAATACTGAAGTGGTGAAACTAAGAGAGTGAAAATCAGCAGAGTGCTTGCTCAAAGCAGTAAGCCTGATAGTTGTCCTGTCAGCTACCTTAAAACAGATGTTGGCCAATTCTGCAACTCATCATGACATGCCCTTAGAAAATGCAAAAAAAAAAGGAATGCCAGTTCATGTGACATTTTCTACATAATTAACAATAATCAAGTAATCTAGGTAAGAATTAAGGCTGTGTATAACTTGGCAATGTCTTATCCATCCCAAATTATGCATTAATTCTAGTTCCCTCAGGCAATGATACTTACTCCTAACATCAGTGACTCCTTAGGTGATTATATGAATTACATTAAGTCTGAAAATCACTTTGTACTTTCCTTGTCACCTCGGAGCACGGAGCTGTGATTGCTCATGCAGAGATGGGATGTGTTACAGTCCTCCCAAACCTTTCTCTTTACAACCACCCAGAGTGCTGCTGTGAGATCCCATCTCACATGACACTAGGCAGCAGGCTTGGAATCCAGCAGAAGCCAAACCAAAGTCTGTCAGCTCTTCCTAAATGAATTTACAAGTGGGGAATGGGGGAATGAGATGAATGGCATTGGATGGTTGTGCATTACTGCAGGGAAGCAACTAAAAATATTTGTGGGGATCTAAGTATACCACCCCAAAAATACACACATACTTTCCACCATTTAAATATCTTGTCTCTGGGTGGAAGCCAAGCATTTTTCTATTTATTTTCACGTATGTCACCAAGATTCTAAGGAATCTTTTATTGCCTAAATCAAGATGTTAAGAAAATACCAATAGACTGAACATCCTGGAAAAGGGCGTGTTAACTGACCTAACATTGTGTGCTAAAGAAAGGAAAGCATCTCCTGGCTACTCTCACAGAAAAAAGCTGCTTTTCTTTTATACAAGAAGCCAAATTCTGTCTGCGATAAGCACTGAGAACACATGCAATTGTTTCCAGGCATCCTGACAGCTACTTCAAATTTGCATTTCTAAGTGGAATTAGCAGACAAAGATTTACATCCCTTGCTGACCGTTTGTTTTGTGCCCTATGCAGCAAGGCTCCTCACAAAGCCCAAACTTCCCAATTAATCTCCAGAATGATAGGAGAAATGACCTTTGGATGAAGGTGGTGGTGAACTTGTGACCAAAATATCCAGGCCAGACTGTATCACAAAAACCCCATGTGTTTTTATGGAAGTAATTCAAACTCTTGGACGTACTTGTTTTCCCAAGGATAGATCTGTTTTGACTTTTTAAATTACAAGTTCTCCAACCAGAGTGAGAAAAACTACTGATTAAAGGAGACCAGGTCAACTCCCCTCATGCAAAAATCCTACCCCTGAAGGCAAAGCTAGACAGCTACATTCCTGAGAAAGGCTCAGAACTGTTACCATGGTCCCTTGCAAGAGAACAGAGCTGGAGGGACCCACACTGGTTATTCCTTGTAGTTGCCCTCCATACACCCTGCAATTCCTGACCTGATGCTATTTCTATGAAGAGAGGCTTCTTGGAAGCATCAGAAGGCTTTCTGAGGGAGCAGTCAAAAAAATCCTCTCCTTACCCTCTCCCTTTTCCATTTCACAAGCTACAAGGAGAATAATCCACACACGTGGGACTGAACCCAAGGATACCTCCCCAGGAGAAAAGCCTGGGGGAGAACCACGTAAGCACTGCTGCTGCTAAAGCAGGGAGAGGCCTGGAGAACCATTCTGACCCAGGCAATGGGAGCAGCACACTTTGTGCCCTGCTATAAAATGCCAAGTTGCATTTGTGAGTACCTAAAACTCAGCCTGGGTGAGAGGACGTTGCGCTAAATTGCACTTTGTATTACATTTACTAGTGAACTAGATTTTTTAATCAAAACTATAAAATATTCAACCTTGTTTCATATGGTTGCAAGCTTACAGTCTGTGTCCTGTCCAAACTCACATCTCTATGACTGCATCCTACCAACAGGGCACTACCTGTCCCAGATGATTAGCAGGAGTAAATTAGCCCACAGAAGGTTGGTTGATGTTCACAGTGCCTCCTATCTTGCATTTTCCACAGATCCAGTGTCCAGAATGTTTTCTGATTCAAGTTTAGAAATCTCCAGGCATAAGCAACACCTTTGATTCATAGATGAAAGCAACAGGACATTGCAGGCTGTAAGGAACGTAGTTTAGCCAGGCATTTAGTGGGACAAGCTAAATCCAAACAGTGAGGGAATAGGGTTGGAGTCCTGCATTAGTCAAGAGAGTGTCACAGACCATGAGCACGTCACTTTGCAGCTTTGCTGTGGATGGAGCCAAACACCAACACAAACCCAATGATTTTGCGTGCCGAGTCCTGAAACAGCACCTGACCCAAAGTGTACCTTTCTCATGAGGGCTGCAGGTCTTTTTTAAAAACATGCAACACATACATACAGTTGTATAATAAATGTACACAGGAAGCTTTGTTTATATAAGATATTTCTAGGAATATGTAAACACAAATATAAACCAACAAAAAGTGTGCTCTTTGCCTCCTCTCTTACACATTGCTTGAGGCAGCTTTGTTGCTCAGCAGCAAAACAAGCATCAGCATGTAAAAATGGAGCAACAGCCCGGTTATCACTTACCTACAGGAAAGTAAACCTGGGCTCAGCA
Source organism: Atrichornis clamosus (assembly GCA_013400975.1). Lineage (NCBI taxonomy): Eukaryota > Metazoa > Chordata > Aves > Passeriformes > Menuridae > Atrichornis > Atrichornis clamosus. The sequence continues at coordinate 43,768 of WBMZ01013902.1, forward strand.
GATGTGGTCGGTGTTGGCCTCATCAACCCCTTGGAAATAATTGTAAAAATTCAAATATACTCACTGGTTTTCCCAGGGCTTCCTCAGTTATCAGTGGCAGCCTGGTATCCATTTTAACTGGGTTACTCTCTTTTCATGCTCAACTTCTTCAAGCAGGGATTGCAGTGCCAGGCACCTCAGGCATCTCTCCTTGCCAGTGGCTGCAAACCCACTCCATGCGTCCTCAGCATCGGGGCAGCCCTCACTCGGCAGCCATGTCTACCACCTTTCCCTGCTACCCCCTTCTCCCTAGAGCCCTGCTCGGGTGAAATAAAGTAAAATAACAATAGCCCTGCGCCATCTCTGCCTCAGCCCAAAGCAGCGTGTGGGGTGAGCACCCAGGGAGAAGAGCAGGGAGAGCAGGAGGGAACCCTGGCCACTGCCATGGCCGTCAGGGCCTACTGGGGCACGGCGCCACCAGACTGGTCCTTCCGCCAAATACCCGAAACACCTGAAAAACACCCAAAAACCACTTGAAAAAAACACCCATCCTCATCCTCCCTTGATGAGTCTGGGTGAGAACGGCTCCTGCCCAAGGACTAGCAGCCTTTGCCACCCAAAAATGTGAAAGAAAGCCATTTTTTTCCTCATAAATCCTGAGTTCCAGAGACGTCCGCATTCCATTTACCCCTCATTTCCCAGCCACCTCAGTAATAATAAACGGCATCATTTTGATATGATGTATTTATATTTACATGGTACATTTTAAAGCAATAGCTACACTGATCATACATATTAGAAACAATAAAAAAAGAAGTTAAGAACTAAAATGTACATCATACACTTGTATATATATTTTTTTTTACACAGAGGTAAAAAGGTTTATAAAAATCAATACAACAGGGTTTTAACTTTTAGTATATAGATACATAATGATGAGGCTTCAGGCACTTTAATTTGTTAACGTGAGCAATAGCTGGAAAAAAAAAAAACCCAAACAAAAAAACAAAACCTTTTCACAACAGGAAAAAAAAAAATTGGTTAATGTTTTTGTTACCACAGATACAAAAATAAAATCTGAATAATTTCTCTCAAATGATTGATGTCAGTATTGCAAAGCTGACTGGGAGAACGCTACACACTGTTCAGCAGCAGTGTGGAAATTAAGGAGAAATATTTACAAAAAACCACCCATTTCTATCCTTGTGCCCTTACACCACTGCCATCATGAACCAAGTAATGCACGCAGCAAAATCTACAAGTATTACAAAAACCCAAGAGAAGAGGGAGGAAGGAGAAGGAAAAAAAATTAAAAAGAGGGACTTTTTTTTTTAAACTTTTATTTTCAGACATACAGAAAGGCTTGGAGTATGTCTACTTTATTTAAATAAATAGGGGCACTTCAAGACCGGACAAAAAACTGTAAGATCTTTTTGTAGTGTTGTGCTTTATAGAGAGAAGATCTTACAGATGTTTGTTTACATGAAACAACTTTTGATAACAGAATAAAAGGAAAAGGTTGTTTCATTAATTTTTTTTTTTTTTACGAGGCTGGCTTGATGTTTACTAGACACCATTGAGAGATTTGTCAACTGCTATTAGGCACAAAATATTTGTATTTCATTCAGCAAACCCAGACACATCACCCAGAGTGTAACACTCCATCCCTTTTCACTATCATTCTTTTTTTTTTCTCCAACTGAAAAAATCCCCAGTAACTGCTATGAATTAAATCTACCCAACTCTATAGTGTATAATAAGCACATTGCATACTTCGTTCATGGTTGACTAAAAAGCTGTGATTAACTCTCAGAGGAACTGTTGGGACATTCCACCAAGAAAGAATGGCAAGTGTTCCTTTTACATTTATTTGGCAAATTAATTCTTAAAAAAAAAAATTCCTCTCTTTTAAGACTGATGTCAATGTGCAATAGAGGGAGGGAAAGGACATGCGCCCACTGGCAATTTACTGCAGAAAGAAATTATGGCAGGAACAGCAGTGCCAGCTTTGACAAGCCAATCCCTAGCTGCCTCAAAGTATTCAGATTGTACTATGCTAGTTAGAGCTCACTGCGCTAAATCATTTTTTTTATTTTTTAATAAAAATTATTTGGCTATTCCTTGTAATATATTAGAAAAATACTCTTTTTCCAAGCTAATTACAAGCCTTGTACACAAGACAACATGACATTAAAAAAAAAAAAATTAAAGTAATATTATCCTGCTGTATGCACCTTTTGCATCCACTTGATAAACCTGGGTGGTGAAGTGGGGAAGGAGAAAGCCAGGCAGACGCTTTGGTCTGGCTCCTGCAGAGACTCACATGCTTTCATCCCACACACAGGCTCACAGGAACATTGGCTGTGTGTGCAGCACGCTGGGACGTGTAAGTGTCTGGAGGATTGGGACCGCAGGTCACAGATTGGAAGTGGTAGTTAACATCCTGGCTCTGGATTTCTAAATACCTGTTTGCTAAATGTTGTTTCTACAGTGGACGCGTATGTTCTCATGCTCATGTATACAGAAAACAAACAAACACGATTTTCCATATAATCCACCACATAATGCAGCATTTCCCCAGAATTGCCATAATAGTGCTTTTGACATTGCATTGTTAGTAATTCTTTGCATATCAACAATTTTCCTCATCTGGAACCTTAGTGTTTTATTCACAGATCACTATGTTGCTGGCTAATGAAGAAGTTCCCTTTCTTTTTGGGCAGAGCTCTGAAAATACAGTTCTACTTTTCCAATGTTATTTAGGGAAAAAAAGAAAAGCCTAAAATTTAAGTTTCCCTTTCAAGTAGTGGTCTGAAATGATTACAGGTAAGGAGGACTACCAGATTCTCAATGGTTATGTGACTATGGTAACTGAGCCTTGCTTTCTGTTCACAGAGCTTTACGAACAGAGAAATAATTTAAGATGTTTGCTGAAGGAAATGACGATGGACTCTAGAAGAGAAACTGCAGCTTAGATGGCTATTTTAGCTTTGGAAAACAGAACAAAAAACCCAAAGAAAACCAGTGACAGAAATACTGTGTTGTGGTACAAGTTTGTTACTAGCACACCTTCTATACACACACAATAGCTTGACGGCAAGTTAAAATACCTTCCAAGTGAGATTTCATTCACTACACCGCCCCATTTCTAGAAATGCCAAAGCTTGCTAACACGCTGATGGTACCACATAAGCGGAGGCAAGGCAGACACAACCTGGAGATGTTCTACAATCCACCACCATTTAAAGCAGTTCTTCTCTCAAACTCATTTTAAATGAAAAAAAAAATATAAACATGTACAAGACAGTCTGTTTTGATTACAGATTAATAATACAAAAGTCTATGCTGTAGGTTAGTTAGTTAGAACAGTTGATGAGCAAATCAATGCAGTGTGAGCCCCAGATGACCCCATGTAAAGTGATCCAAACTGGTGGTTTCCAGATGCTGTCGGGCACAGTGGCTGCATTAAAGTGAGTGACCTCAATGCTCCAAAACCAACGTGTTCCTTGAACTACAGGAAAAACCTAACACTTTGAATGCATCTGTAGTCATCCAGCAGCTTTGTGTTTTCCACCACAGCACCTGCACATGACCCCACAGTGGTAACAAGCCCGAAGCGGCAAGTAACAGCACATACATGGAGCAATGAAAGACAAGGCGATAAGGGCCATCCACCGGAGGCAAAACATTTCATCACTGGTGTCGCACGAGCAAGGATCTGTATAGTCTCCTTCTGGGTCGGACATACAGTGATAGAGCATAGTGTCTGCGCACCACATACAGCTCACTCGATGGATGCAAGTCTTGACGCGGTCGGGAGCATCCTGGCACTGACCCCGCTTGTTCTCCTCGTGGTTGAACATGTCCCTGCAGTACACGCACCGCGACCTCTCACCATCTTCCTTCCGCCTGGGCTTGAATTTGACAGGTTGAGTCTTTATCACAGCACCCTTGATATCTTCACCCAGGTCAAAGTCTGAGTTGTCTACGTAAGGATAAGTGTATTCATGTTTTGAGGCCTCGCTTTTGGCAAAACGTACGTAGGAGTCCATGTCATCAGGGTCAAAGTTCTTTCCTCGTGCTGGGGCATGGCGATAATCCTCATATCCAGTCATCCAAATCTTTTCCCGAGGATTGATGCGCACTATCTCCTCATCATCGTCTGGAAAGTTGACATGCCGGTAGGATCGTGGTACTGACTGTGGAAGTGGGAATGGAGATGAAGAGAGAGAAAAGATACGTAAGCTCACCTTGCTACTGGTTATCACTGTCTCCTTGCTTCATGAAGAGCCAATATTTAACAACTTTGTCTTTCCTTCTCTGTATACCCTTCACTGTGATCCATCACAGAGTTTCAGCCTTTGGCTCAGGAGTGAGTTCAGCTGTCACAGTCCTGCAATGGCCTGTGTGCACGTGGCACAACGCAACACATCAAAACACAGTGTTACCCCTCCTCTCCTCTGCTGTCTTTTTACTAATGGGAAGCCATTTAAAGCTAACTGAGAAAGAAACAGGGAGAGCAGAAGGATGGGGGGTGTCTCTCAGTGATGTGGAGGAAAACCAAACACCAGTCTTTGTTCTGGCAGACACAGACCTTTAGCTAGCAACATTGGAAGAAACCTTACTTGTTCTAGATGGTAGTGGTCAGAGCTGTAATGGTCGTGAAGGTGTCCACGAGTGCAAATTCTTCGATGTTCGCAGGATGCAGGAGAAGCCAGAGTTCGCACAGGCTGTTCCCTTTTCTGAGAGGAGTTGGAGGAGCTATCTGTAGCATTCTGTTTTAAATGGAAAGGGGGGGAAAAAAATGGTCATACATTCAGCTGTTACTGCACAGGGAATTAAGGGATGTTTTGCCACTCACTGACTTTGCGCACACCTGCAATACTGGCAACACCTGATGGCTGGAGGTGTCATAAAGTTTCACATAAAATACTTGAAAAAGGCAGATCTGTTGCCAGGCCATAAAAGCTGTCACCACACACATGGAAAAATAATATGCCATAGCCTGCCCGTGACATATTCACCAACACCACTTGTATTGGCTTGGCATGTTATTTGTTATGCTGGGCTTGGTGGGATGATGAGTGTTCCCTAGGAGCTACCTCTGAAGAGCAAAGTTAAACCCCAGCAAATGATGCAATCGTGAAAGTCCTGCGGGCTCAGACAGAGCATCTGTGTGCCCGGGCTGTACCCCACCAGTTACCCAGGCTACAGAAATACTGGCAATTTTGTTAACCTTTACACATTCTGCAAACACTCACTGAATTCCAGTTCATCACAGGCTACCCAAATCATCAGCTTTCCTTTAAAAACTCCAGGGTTCTTTTTTCTCTCATTTTGTCACTTCTTTGTCACTCACGTTTAATGTGCAGTGAACATTACTTGTGTTTTTATACATTCCTAGCTCCTGGGGAGCACTTTCTTTAGATTAATTAGTTATATCATTATGCAACAATAATCACAAAAGAGTGAAATACCACACAATAACAGGCCGTTGCCAATATCTGTAGCTTCTTAACATTCTTATTTCTCCTCCTGCTGAAATACACAGTGGAGTAACAATCTCTGCCATCCTCTCGCCATAGCCTGCCCTTGGTTAAAACAGTTGCTATACATTATCTAGGTAGTCAGGATTTTGCCCATTAATTCTATTTATAGATTTTGAGCTTTTTCATATTACCATGACTATCAATGGACAGTTGTTAAGTGCACCAGTAAATCAAGAGCAGGAGAAAGAGAGCCTCCATGCACAACAATCAGAACAACCGTGCCTAAAACATTGGTGCCTGAAGTAAGAAAAATCTCCACCCCACACCCTCTCTCAACTAACAAAATGTGCTGCAGCTATGAGTCCAAGGAAAGGGTTTCCAACTGCCACAACAATCAGCTGAGACACAACCTTGAGAGCAGAGAATTGTATCAGTAGTAGCAGAAGACTAGTTTTACCTGAAAAACCTTCTCTCCTTGTCAAGAATGCACTCTCTAAACACTATTTTCCAATGAACTGCACTAGACACATTGCTTGCTCCAAGAATACAAGAACCCTCATTGTGAATATTTGTTTATTCTGAAAACGACGCTCTGCAAGACTCTGTCCAAAGGTGAGAACACCTTGGAGCATTACAACACAAAAAGAGATGTTGGTTCTCTTTAATTCTTATATCACTTTAAAAGCACTGAACTCCCAACTTATTTTGTTGAAAGCAAATACACAGATGTTTGCATTGTGCTGTAAAGCCAGGCTGGGTTATCGGAGAGGTACAACAAGCAGGATGAGTTTTGAATGGCTGACTCCCATTAAGAAGTCTTTTAATGCATGTATTTGTTTTAGTTGTTGGTTTGGTTCTTTTTAAACAAGTACATAGAAGCAGATAACTCTTAACATAGAAAACAATACCTCTAAAATGTAACTGCACCAATATTCAGGCTCTTTTAAAAGAGCTTTCATCAGCCCAGTCTTCCTAACTTATTAGACAAAGGCATTTCAAATCTGGGGTTTAAAGCCTTCAAAGCTAGTTCTTGTGCCTGTAACTTCAGATCCTACAATATCTAGCACATTTTGGGGACATTTCAAAAGAAAATGAGCAGCTTCTACAAGTACTTTGCAGTAACATTAAGTTTACAACTTGTTTGAAAAACCTGAGAAGAATTAGGATTTAGTTAGAACAGCCAGGCACCTTTTTTGCAGAGCTATATGTGATGAGATGCTGAGCTGTAATTTGAACTTCTCAGAAAGGCACACAACACACTCCATAGTCCAGGCACCCTCAGTCTGCTCTCCAAGTTAAGCTTTGACTGACATGAACCAAAAAGGAGGCAGGGCCTTAAAACAGTGCCACGGCAGCCGGTAGGACCCTTCACCTTCACTGGATCTGCAGTCAAGCTCTGTTGGGACAAGCTTTTTGTGGATATGCTCCGGAAACATCATGAGTGCTCATGGCCCAAACAATGCAGCCTGGGAAAATTACCCACTGGGAGGTTGTTGCACATACCGTCCTAAAACTCCCTCACTGGTCTAAATGAAAATAAAAATCCCACCCAAACTGGATATAACTCCTTGATAATCTCAGTGGGGCAGCTGGGAGCTATAACCAGCCCTCCAAGCACTATGCTATTTGCTGGCTCTTGGGGAAGGCAGCATTTCTGCAATAGGCAACTGGAAAAGAGGTTGTTGTGATTTTTATCTTGCCTGATTTGTATCTACCTTTGCTCTCCTCCACACCTTCTTCTCCTTCAGGCCCGCCAGGGCAACCAAGCCTCTCCTCCACATGTGTTGACATGGCTACAAAACCTGTTTGCAGCATACCACAGAGGCTGCGGCACTGCTCTCCGCTTTCACCTTATTAAAAATTGCTGCATTTCCACATTCAGTGTCCTCAGATTAGAGCGGCAGTTTGCCAACACAAATACTTACCCTAAGCACCCAGAATGGGGAAATCAAGCTATCCAAGCCTACGTCCCTGCTCACTCGTACATAAAAAGTTCATGCTGACTCCTGGTTGGTGACACTAAAGGCAGAGGCAGCTGACAAAGGCAGTGTCCGCAGGGTTACCTTGCTGACCATCAGCTGGGATAAGCACTGGTGCTTTCCACCACGGTGCCTCACTGAAGTTTCAAGCTTACATAGCGGAAAAGTGCTCTCAACACATATGAACGCATGGTCTGAGGACTGAGGGGAAAACAAGGTAGAAAACGCCCACCTCCCAGGCAGAAGGTCACCAATGAAGCCCACAGGCTCCTCACCTGTGCTAGTGGGGGTACTCATCAATGATGTGAGGAGGGACATGAACAAGAAGATGACACAGTTTTCTGGTAAAACTTCAGTTATTCACGACAGTCAAGATGAAAGCTGACCCTGAAAGACTACTTAAGAATCTCATAAACCTGAGAGACTTTTAACATGCTGGATGTTAAAAAGCCCCCAAACATAATTAACCCTGAAGTGCAACATGACATAAACACCTTGATCTGACAAGTACAATGATGCCCTCTGAGCCAGTTACTGCTCTTCAGGAAAGAGGTCTCAAGATTAAAACAGGCAGCTCTGTGACAGTGTCAGCCTAGTGGCTCAGCAACAGCTGAAAATAAGCAGCAGCAACAAAGTCGATCACCAAGGCACTGCGTGTACCTGCTGTGCTTCCCCAGCCTGTGCTGGCCCTCCAGCTTGAGCCAGTAAGGGTATTTCCACCATGGCCAGGACAATAGAGGACATGGGATGGCTTCTCAACAATAGCCTGGGTCTCTCCAGCCTGGGAAAGAGATAACGGAAGGGACCACGAAGATGAGAAGTCTACTGAATTGTGAGCCCCATGGGAATGTGAGCAGGAAGGGATCATTCTTCTAACACCCTTCAGAAATGAACATCATGAGGCATTCACTAGAACAGGCTCAAATAAGGTTCAGGCAGAAGGAGGCAGTTCTGATGGTACCCACAGCTAAAATGTGGTTCAAGAAACCAGAGGGAAACCCTCAGAAGAAACTAAGTGACCAAGGACCAGAGGCATGATGATGCCTCAGGCCTTCAAAAGTATATTGTTCTCTCAGCACCACTCCACTGGGACTGGGACTGAGCCTGGACTTGGTGATGGGTGAAAATCAGGCATGTTCTCAAAGAAAAGGCATGCTCATCTTCAGCCAAATGCCACTAAAAAATAATGGTGGCAAGACTTTGTCTGTGAAGGAAGAAAGGAACAACTTCTGTTTGCCACAACAAGACTGGGACATGTCTGGGATTTTCTACCACCAGTATAGCAGGGAAAATTTTGGGGAGGGTGGTGAAGGGTGGAGACATGAGAGGTTTGCTGCAGGTCGTCCAAATACAACACATTCACATACAGGAATACATCTAGAAAGAACATGGTCTCCAGAGCCAGGCTATTTTGGGGAATCAGGTCCCAAACCACTGAGCCACTGGTCTCTCAGAGAAACACTGTCTTCTTCTAAAACCTGTTAAAACCAATCCAGCTCCAGTACTTGGTTTTGAGCGGAAATTACTGAAAACATGCTCAGTAGTCACGTAAGAGCAATGAACCCAAAACTAAAGTTGTTGGAACAGGGAGTCCGATAAGAAACTCTGTTTCAACATGTCCTCAAATGCTCAATTACGAGACATTTGTGCTGCATGCACTAGAGCTTTCTGACTGCTATAGCGGTCACGAAGTCTTGTGGTTTCATTGTTTGGATAACAAAATCATTAATCATCACCCTAAGAGTAATTTTATAAAACCTGTGCAACACTCTTCCTGTTGCAAGCGAGCTGTAGATATCTGAGCACGCACACGCACTGCATGTGTGGTATGGCTGCTTTAAGGAACAACGCTGGGCTTCTGCAGGCAAATGATGGCACTGTGGTAATTCAAAAAAAGAAAAACGCGTCCTTATTTCCCCCTCAGACTTTCAGAAGTGACTCATTAAATTAAAAAAACCCTAGTCATTAGTAAAGAAGATTATGTTAATCATTTACTGCAGTTTATTTCTCATTGAAATGGATTTGTCACACAAGAAGGCTAATGAGATACCTAAGCAATAGGCATATAGACAAGCATCTATCAAACAACTATGAGAAAAAGAAGCCTTCTCCTGCTCCTGAGCTGGACTGATCACCTTGCCTCTAATGGCTTCACAGAATAGGTTCAACTCCATGTGATGCAACATCCAAGGCTGACTACAAAAAAGAAGAAAGATTCCTCTCAGAATTATGAAGCAATACAATCTGTGGCAACTTGTCAGAAATTGGTTGCCAGAGGGAAATTACAGAGCTCTGTCACTTAAAACTTCCAGAAGTGCTCTCCACCAGCTAAAGGATTTGCAAGTTTGCTGTCAAAAAATAACTCTGGGTCAAGCAAGATGTGGTTTCTTTCTCTCTCTAGGATTTTAATGGTTACATGAGGCAGGGCTGAACAGAAGTATTGTGGCATTAAACAATTAAGGTTTGCAAGTAATGGTCCTAGAGGAATCAAAACCCCATGCCACCTGGCCTTTGCAAAGCACAAGCCAACCTGCTCTCTATTGCCCTGCTCCACTTTGCTCATCTCCCACTGCCATGCAAGCCCACCCACATCCCCCTGGATCCAAGGGGGACTGTTGACACGCAGCATGGAAAAGCAAAACCCAGGGCTCAAGGTCTCACCTTTACCAGGGCATCCCTTTGCAATAGCCAGAGCTCCTTGCAGCAACTCCTGCGTTCACTTGGGGAAGTCTGGACATGTTATAGAGGGACCCTTTGAGAAGGCATCCCCACCATTCCCTGGACAAGAAACCCAGCTCCACACCAATGAATGGCTTGAGGATGAGCCTGGAAAAATGACAGTCAGCGAGCTGCATCTTCCTGTGCCACAGCCCGACCACCCCTGACTGAGACCTCTGCAGTGGGCTCCCCGCTGGCAGCCAGAGCCCTTGGTGTGCTCTGCACAGGTGCAATCCCTTGGGAGCCCCAGCAGCAGCCAGCTCCTCTTCACTTGGCCTTTTCTGTTCACTGGAACGCAGGGAGGCCCAGCTGTGCTATCAGTAGGGAAAGGAAGAACGATAAAGCCAGCGAAACAGTGCGGCAAGCGAATGATATGGAGCTCAGCGCCGGCCTGAGGCTTATCTGTAGAGCCTCCGCTGTTTAGGAACTTCACAAAGAGGAAGTCTGAGAGTTATTTCGGATGCATGGCAAAGAAACTTCCACCTTTCCAAAGAAATTAAGATAAAATATAGTCTCCCAGAACTCCCTCAGCTCAATCTTGCCAGACCAGAACAAGTCCTTCCGTTCTCCTCCAGCATTTTTTTTTAAGCCTAAAGTGATACAGCACTCCTGAGTTTCACAGAGAGCAGAACAGCACAAATCTTAATTTCTGTCTCAAAATATCTTTTTCTCTCTATTCAAGAAATTAAGAAAAGGGAACAGCTGACATTTTCCATCCACCTCTAAGTGTGCCCTGTATACTCAAGACAGCCCATTTCAAAGGGAGCTTAGATTATCCAAGTATTAAGAAAGAGGTTCAGTGTGAAAAATCTTTTAAGATTTGAGACTCTTGTCTCCTAAGCACAAGCTTTTAATTTGTCACAGCAAGATACATCCATGGAAGAAAGTGGAAGCTTTTGGCAAATTTCTGTTTGTTTCCTATCACTGAATACAAGACAGTAATTGAATTGCAGAAAATTGCTTCCATACATTTTTGAAACATTTTGCCACTCTCATCTACTTAGGATGGCTGGGGCTGCACCTAGTTCCACTCTGCTGAGAGTCTGAAGGAAAAACTTCATGTTAGGTCATACTGCAGTACCGTTCAAACACAAATCTGCTGTAGACAACCATTACAATAAGCATGGACTCAAGACTTTTCTAATACCAGAACAGGACTAGAATTTCTCAAATGTCTGGACTGTTTTCTAGTCATCCCTTACAGAAATACCAATACAAACTGCAGAGAGCTAGCTATTTTTAACTGCTACCTTTTTCTAAGTTTTTGTGGTTATAGCTTTTAGTGCCAGAAAGATGCTGGTGGTTGCGCTGGACGAAGCCAGCAAAACTTAAGGAACATTTACAACAATTCAGTGCACAAGATCAGATCATCTCCATTAAACTCCTGCTAAACCTGACTCTGGCATCATCAGTGAGTTCTGCATGGACCACAGACGTGGCTTAGCAGCTCACTTAAAAGAAGTGAAGAGAATATATGAGAATCAGACATGGTTAAATGACATGACAAACACTCAGATGTGGTAAAGGGGAAACCTCAGAGAGATTTTCCTGTTTCACTACTTGCCTCAAAAAAGGCAGCAGACATCTCTGCAAAAGCAGGCATTGATGAGACACAAAGAAATTCTGTCTGCAAAAGTCAGAGGAGGAGTGAAGTAAGTGGTACCCCATTTTGCTCAGACTCAGACCTGGACCAGAGGCTCTGAGCAGGTCAACACAACATTTCCTTCCCAGGATACCCCTTCCCCTTACTGCACCACTGGGCTAGAGCACCACTCCAATGGAAGGAAAGGTCTTTGCATCAGGTACTTATAAGGGAAAACCAGAATGTTGTAAGGGGAAGAAAACTCAAACCACAAGCCCAGCTTCTAGGGCGCTCCCCCAGACAGCACAGCAATCCCACGGTACAGTGGTGAGAGTGGGGTGGCTCTGCCTACCCACGAGGCACTTGTGTCCTCATCCCTGTGGGGAGCCTCTCCTTAACAGGACTCCCACGCTTCCGTCTTCATTCCTGCAACTCCTCCATGCTGTGGCCTGATTGGATTTCTCCATGCTGAGACAAGATACACTGCTTCAACAGGATCTTTTTACCTAAACCTGGGAACTGTTTAACTAATTGCTTAAAACCATCTAGGGATAGAGGCTGGCCTTTTCTTTTTGCACAGAGGCTCCATTAATCTGTTTATATGTTGGAAATGACATCTTGATGAAGACTAAGAGATGATGTAGCATCCAGTATTTGTGTTTGTACAGCTCTGCAAAGACGGCATAGCCTTCCTCTAACAATATTATCCATGTTACCACAGCTGTCCTCTGCCAAGGCCAAGAGGATGGCCACCATGATCTGTATTGCTGTGGGGAGGTGATGGGCCCTGCTTCTCCCCACCACCAGTCCCATCACCTGCTCTGTGGGCATGAGTGGGTGGAGAACCACAGAAATCCAGCCCAAAATCATTTTTGCATCAGCTCCCTGACCTCAGCTGACCTTCCATGTGGTGGCACAGGAGATACAGAGTGCAGAGGTGGGAGAGGCTGGAAGGGGAGCTCTTAATTTTCAGGGAACTTGCTAACAGGGAATTTAAGCACATCCAATGCTGCCAAAAAGCAAACCTTTTGCAAGATGGGTAAGGATGCTAGGAAATGAAGGAGGAAAGTTCTTAAGGGGGTGTTAAACACTGGACAGCTGAGTGCAGCTGGCAACAGGTGATTCCACAAACTCACCACTGAATCTCAGCTCTTCTATACAGAAACTTTCAAGGAGGGGGCAGGAAATAATATTACAGGGGAAGAAAAATGCTAATGAAAATTAAATTAGCCAAAGAATTGATGCACCTAATCTATCATTAATGTCTTTTCTATGTACACTGCAGCCTCTAAAGTCAGCAGCACTCCTCCTATATAATACACTAGGTTACAAACAGAGGGAGAAAAAAACTCAATTAAATGCAAACTTCCCACAGCAGACTGATATGGTATTTTAAGAAGTCAGTTAAGGGTCATTTATTCACACAGTTATGAGCATCATTGATATTTTAGCTGGAATTTATCACCAAAATAGAATCCAACAGCTGATGCAAACTTTTAAAATACCCTCTTCACAAGCACTGCAAATATGTCAGGCTCTGCTTAAAAATGTAATGGTACATATTTACTTTTGTCCTTCCTTCTCCTTTTGCAGAGCCAGAGACTTATGAACTGCTTCCTATAATCACTTCTGATTTAATTTTCATAAAGTATTTACGAGATACAGGGCAAGCAGACTCTTGACAAAACCCATTAGACAGGTGAGAGAAGGAAACAGGGCTATTAAATGCAGTTCTTTATAATGCATTTCAGTACTCGGCAGAGGTCCACTTTGAGCTCCCCAGACTCCTCTATTCTGTTCATCCTCAGTTACTACCAAACACATGGGGCAGAGGGGACAATACCTTGCAATATTTTATCAGTCAGAAGGTTGTGGGCTTTCTTTTCTTTTCTATCTTTAGAGGGGTGGAAGGGGGAGCCTGTCAACGTAAAGGAAAATCTTGAAGCCTCATATAAAAGCGTGTTTCATTGCTAAGCTTTACCAAACTCCTTTTTCTTTGCTAACTCTCCAAAACTGGAAACCCCAAGTGAACCAACAAAAAACCCGAACCATCTGAGAGGATCCAAAATTCAGGTGCACACTCCAGGTAGCCTCAACTTTCTGGTTTTTTTTTTTCTTTTCTACCTGTTACACAAGACAACAGATACAAATCAGATTTGCCAGTGTTTACACAGCCAGGTGGGAATTACAGACTCCTTTACTAAGAGCAGAGCAAGGCAGTCATTTGCCCCATAGTTCCAACTCAGCTCCCTTCCTGTCACTGCCAAGACGGATGCTCCAGCTCAGCACCAGAAGTCAAATACTTTTCCCCCTCTAAATTACACAGAGAGGCCAGGGCTGAGCACAGCTCTGCCTCTCCTCCAGACCTGCATCCCTGCTGTCCCACCGGCACTGCTGGGTTATGTGCCAGGCAGCCATTCCCTAATCCTTTCTGCTGCAGTACAGGAAGTTGTCAATCATTGCTCTGCCCCCCGGCCAAGGCTGACTCTTTCCAACACTGTTAACACCCTGTGCAAGATCTGCTCTGCCTGTCACCTTCAAAGGCAGTGCCTGGGGCAAGCCAAGACACCCCAAATCCAGCTGTCCCCGGTGTCTCCTCCTGTGAGTGCCCCGGGACAAGGCGTTTTGTTCCAGCACTGCTGCCAGTGAGATTGCAGCTTACAAATATAGCTGTTTGCTGACAGCCACTTCCCCAGGTTGAATATTCAACCTGAATAATGGAAAAGGCAGTCTTCTGTCTTTGTGAAATGTTCAAGCACCCTGAAGCTGAAAGGAAGGACTGTACACTTCAAAGGCTGACTGCATAGCCCAGATTAAAGAAGGAATCTAATGGAAAGCTATAGTCATATCAATCATGTATTTTCAAGGTAAGAGCACACATTTGGCCAAAACACACCCGCATCAACACCGCCTCAGCTATCCTGGCATCCCCTTCTTATCTCAATTGAAGGATGAATTTCACAGTAGACACACGAAGGAGCAAAATGCCATAAATCCTAAACCAGACACAAGTGTAAGAACCACCTCACTTGCACCACCAGCACAGCTGAGGTCTTGCAGAAGGTGATGTATCCAGGGCCAGGGGTACACAATGAATTTCAGGTGGCACTATGAATATTGGTAGGGTGGCAGAGGTTTTTTGCCTCCCGCGTAGCCCATCAACTACAGTTTCCCTTGAGCCAGCACTTCTGCTTTTCCAGGCCTACAGCAAGCTGGCTCCAAGAGCTAAACCACCGGAAAAGGATTCACTTTCTTTTACTGGGCTAGTTTTTGGTTCACTTCTCTGGGCTGGCTCAGCACAGGGTCAGCTCTGCTAGGAGAAGGAGGATGGAGGAGCCCCTCTCCACTCTGCTGAGGCTAAAGACGCGTCAGTCAAATCGCATCCCTCGGCTGTGGTTTCACATAGGTGCTAAAATAACTCCTGCAACCCCAGATCCTGCTCCCCCACATCAACTTCACTCTTGGCATGGCTGTGCTGCAAAAGTAAAGTGAGGGAGCTGAGCTGGCTGGAAAATAACTTGCTTTTCACAGGCGTCTTGACTCAAATCAGGTCCCCTTATATAATACCAAAGAAATGCCCTGGGAACCATGGCTGAACAAAAGCAAAAGTTTAAAAAAAAAAAGGAAAAAAAAAATCCTTTCCCCCTCTGTTTTACTGTATGTTAAGAAAAGGCAATTTAATCTTAGTTGTACTTTGTTTCTGACACATTTGTGCCTTAAACACACAAATGCACTAAAGCATTCAGCTCCACATGAATTAAAAGGGAATACACTCATAAACAGCTTCACACTTTAACTCATCACATAGTTTAAGTACATTACTACACAGACAAATTATTTTTTCAGAAGACAAACATGCAGCTAGTTGATTGCAAGTGTGAAATGGTGTTGCAACACACTCTGATCACAAATTCACCAGATAGAAACTACAGATAGAGAGGCACCAGTCCAGTCACCTTTGTATCAAGAATCCTACAGGCAGGTTTGCTGGTTACCCTTTTCATCCTAAAGACTTGCATTACAAGAAAACAAAGCTTTCAGTAATCTGTAGATTACTTAAATTAACGCAAGTCTGGTTATACATAACAAAAATAGTACAGCACAAAAGGCAAGGACCTGCCACACTAACATATGACACCATAACATCATCCAAGCACAGAGAAGGGGCAAAATAGGTATTAAAAAAGAGAAAGAAGGAGAGGGGGTGAGAAGGAGAGAAGGGAATCTCCTTTGAACTGCTGGGGCAATCTGAACAAAACTTAATACTTAACTGGTGCACAAATTACAACACAAGTTCTGGCAAGATGTAGCTAGAAGGAAACTTCCACCACAGCAAAAGATCAAATTTCCGTTTCCTGCAGGATATATCCCAATCCCACTGCCTGACCAATTGTGTTTGTATGTGGGAATGGTACAGAGCCAGAAAATACACTACAAAAAATGGTCTTGAGAGGAAGAACTGTGACAAGGGAAATTGCTGACCCTCAGCAAAGCAGCTCAACACATCCCAGTCGCTGCTATAATTAGCTACATAAAAACTACAGGGCAGCAAGACTTGGAATATTTGATAGCAATACAGATACTTTCTGTTTAATAATTTGTTCTGATTCTTAATTCACTTAGAGTGAAACAGTGCCAAAGCAACTGAAATTCAGTCCATTTGGGAATTGTGTTAAAATGCCAATTCCTGATCAGCAGCAAGAAAAGCATGCTTTACCTATCAGAGAGTGACATAAAAGCAAAAAAAATTACACGATAAATACAATAAAGGAATACATAAATTGTGCAAGACTCTTACTCCCCCTCCTTTCTTTTAAAGGAAGCAAATAAAGCTTCCAATCTACCCCATGAATCTTTCTCCCATCAGGTCCCCCAGGCTCTTCACTTACATCTCATGAATCTGTTATATACACAAGAACAAACAGATTTTATGTGCTGTGTACCTCCACACCAGAGTAATTTTCATACTTCCTTCTGTCCAAATGACAGGCTATGAGTAAGCAAGGGCAACATAGAGGCTGAAGTAGATAGCAATTGTCCCCACAGTTTTGAAGGACTTAGGGAAAAGAGCAGCTGCCATCCCAGATGATACCACTGTTTCAGCAGCAAAAGTATTAAATTATCAGTGAGTATAGCTTGCTTGTACTGGCAGAAAGAGCAAGAAAATAAATCGGTTAATTTCCAGCATCACTCGAAAGAAACAAGAGATACTGAAAGAGAGGGAGAAATACAACACTAGAAAATAAACCTGACAGCCCAAGGAAAAACTTTCCACTTGACCTTCCCTACTGAAAAATCTCTTTCAGCACTGGTATCCATTCCCATTGAGTGACATGAATTTGTGTGGGCAAAGTTAAGCTGAAGGCAGACCCCCCCCCCAACCAGATAAAAAGCAGCTAGCCTTAAAATAGCTGAATAGTCAGGACCTTGTCACCATTTTAGTGGCATCTCTCCTGCCTTCCAACCCCCGGCACACCAGCAGGAAGAATTCCACTGGAAAATCTCCTGATACACCCCGGGGTTAATGGGATGAAGAAAAAAACCCAGTTAAACCACAGATAAACCAGTGACTCCAGCCTCTGGGACTACCCTCGTAGCCAGCCTGTTGGGACAGCTGAATGCAGACTTCCCAGTGCTGGGGTGTGAGGAGCCAAAGCCGTGTTCAGACACAAGCGCTGCCGAGGTGGGGCTGCACTCACTGTTCAAGTGCTGGGCAAGGATGCCCAGAGCATTGTGCAGAACCTGAGAGACCCAGATGTGTAAGAGAACACGACTGAATCTCGGTCCAGCTCATTGATCAAAGCCAGCAATGGCTTCCTTTCATTTTTTTTTGAAGGAGGGTTTGAGCCTGATGGTTTCTGTGTATGAATTTCTCTCTTCCTGGCAAGTACTTCTTTATATTTTTTTCCCCCATTAAAATCTGAATTAGAATAGCTGTGGTTTACAATGCAAGCCCAAAATCCAGACATCAGAGGATGTGGCTAGCAGCAATGAACCCTTTGGCTGTTCATGCTCAGCACAGCTGGCTGCTGGGCAGGAAGAAGAACGGAAGGCCATCGAGCCCTGTCACCGTGACAATCCCCTTGTCACTTTGCTCAGCCTCACAGAGAAAACAAGGTGGATTTGCTCTAGGGTGACAACCCCATCATTCCCATAGGGAGCTCTGCTCCTCCAAAAGGCATTTTTCCTTTTTGCTACTCTAGCACAGCCTTAAGAAAAAGGTAATTATAGCCTCTTGTGGCTCCTCAATTCCTGAGCACAACTTCTGACAGAAACACACCTTGCAACTCAGTGCTTCTCTACTATCAGCAATACCATTTTCCATAGAGGGGTGGGATGAGAGATGCTCCAGCATCCCACAGAACTTATGAACATATTCCAAAGTATTTGGACTGGGTTTCTACTGTCTACTTTAAAGAAAGAAAGCCACACTTGTTCTTTAAAAGAACCATCTGAATGTGAAACGATCAAGTCAGCAAGAAAAATTAATTTCAGAGTTTATCTAACTAACATAAATCTTACAAATTTTAATAGTGAGGCTGTAACACACTTGAGGCCCACATGGGAGATGGAAGTAGACAAAAGGTTTCAAGGAAAGGCAAGCAGGGAGAAATCTGTTTTTTTAATTAGGAAAGCAGAAGAGATGCGAGGGAGACTGCAGTGCAAACATCTGCCCCAATATGCACCGCTCCAGGGGAGAAGGGGTAATTGTGTCTGTCTCTGGAACAGCTGTCAGCAGCTTCCAAGCCTCATAACAAACTTCCTAACTCAAACATCCCCAAGCACAGGAATCCATGTTCATGACAAGAAAAAGGCAGGAGAGGCGCAGGATTGCTCCAAACACATGACCTGGTGGTGAAAACACAAGCCTGAAAACTTCTGCTGGGAGTCCAGGAAGAAAACAGGTGGCAGCAAGATCTGCTGATATCACCTCAGTGAAGCAGGAGAATACTTTCCCTGTCTTGCAGTTGAGGAACCAAGATAAGCCAGCTTTTAGCCACAAGACAACAAGAGAAGCAATGGATCGAGTGGATGCACCTTGAAACTCAACTCTGTACCTCAGCACCTCTAGATCACACCTGCTCCACCTGCCAAACTCTGCAGGCCCCATTTTGAGCAAAAGCTAAGGTTTAAAAGGAATTTATTGATTATATAAAATAGCTGTGATTTTAACATGCATATTAAACTTAGGAAGGTTGAGTTTTGCTGTTTTCCATTCCCCTTAACCCAAAAGGAGACTGCAGTCATTTTTAGAGTCACAAACCAGAACAAACATAGGAGCTGCTGCTCCTCCTGCCAGTGGGTGTCTTTTCTTTAGCACTAAAGCAGGCACAAGGCTGCAGATTTATCTGAAAAACACATGAGCGGTGCTTCAGCTGAACTGGTCATAAGGTTTCAGAACAAACACCTCTGCTTTTTCAGATGGGATGCTAAAAAAGACCATTTCAGGCACTCTACAGACTCTGGAAGACATTGACCTTTTTTCCTTGGACTCAATTCACGTTTTTCACTTCATGGTCATGTGGGATTATTATCTGTAATTGAAAGTAGAAGTGTAGGTTAGGGAAAAAATTTTACACAAGAACTCAATTATAAGGCAAATTCCGTGGCTGAGCAATACATTGAGTCTGTATTAAACCCTGCTTTTGAAATGAATGTTAATTGAAGAGGGCTGAAGATGCAGGCTGGCTGGCTGAAGACAAACAGAACAATCTCAGCCCACTGCAATGACAGTGTTTCCCCCAGTGGAGACAGAACGGATGGCCAGTCTTACTCAGATTGCATCTCTTGAGAGCACAATTTATAATGTACAAGACAGGAGAAATTTATTTGCTAACATATGGAAAACATTTATGGGCTCTTCTGAGGATCTGAAACTCAAGAAACACAGCTACATATTGTTAAAACTTCTAAATGGAGATTTCATTTAAGAAATAAGTATTTTTCAACTCGAGCCTGTGACATTTAGTTCTATTCTATACTTTTGTTTCCTGCCCTGTCAGGTATGAATTTCAGAACAGGTTGTTTGCTGTAGGTCTAAGCCACAGGATAAGGTGTTTGCAAAGTCCTGTTTTTAAAGATACAAACCATGCATCAGAAAGATGGATGGGGAGCATATGCCTTGGGGATGGGGCAGGATACTGCTGCCCAGGTTATCATCTTGGCACTCACTGCAAGTTACAGTCATGGGAGGAGATAAGACTACTGACACCAAGCGAATGCTCCCACAGCCACAGCTGCAGGTAATTCAAAAACCAAAAAAAGTCCACCTTCTTATACAAGAAAATGATCCTCCACTAAGCCATGCAAGGTCATAGCCTGAAGGAGAGCTCTACCTCTGGGGCAAACCTCTTTCCCCATGCGAGTAACTTGCTGGATGCCTGGAAGGGCTGTGTGCTGGCTGAGGAATGGACAAAACGGGTGATGCACAAGTTGCACACACAGAAATACCCACAAAGTCGTCACCCCATGGAGCAGTACTGGAGCTAACAGGATAAGGGACATCATAAAAGCCTGTGTCAATCAACACCCAACAGCCGTATCGGGGTCAGGGCTTGTATGTAATGAGGGGGGTGTTTTAAAGCCGGGACATTACGCTGGTGCAAACATCTGTGCATGATAAAGCCGGGGTGGCCGGCCACAAAACAGCCTAAGAAATGTGAAGTTTTGGACTGCTGGGCTTGAACAGATTGAAACATCTTCAAGAGGAGCAGGACCGCGGGCCAAATATTTGAGGCAGCAGTGCAGCAGCAACGGCTGAGATTTTCAGAGACGGGTAAATGACTGATTAAATGACTCAATCATGCAGATGCTTTTGAAAATTCTGCCGCACGCAGTTAAGTTTATTCATGCATGTGTGGGAGAGGGGGAGGACTGTGAAGATTTTAATAACTACCTTAGGAAATAAAAAAGAACAAATGTACTTTCTCTTTAAAACAGAGAAAAAACCCCCCCAAAACTAAAAAATCCACTGCTGTGGCTGGGAATAGTTTACAGAAAGTTGTAGAGAAGTTTTGTGTGCAAGGATGACCAAATGGACTATGATACACAAGTCAAAAACACGTGCAAGGAAAGAATGGAACAGAAGGGTAAAAATAAAACATTTCACAGCCCTATCAATTTCTTCCAGTTTTAAACTGCTCCATGCTTCAGTATGTTATTTCTGGCTTATGCAGACTTCATACTTCATCATAACCTACCAGATAAATAGGAAGTTGAGAGCTTTGAAGAACTTAAGGACTGCAGGAAAAGGAAAGACTTCATCCCAGGAAAACAAAGAAGAAATATTGGGGAAGAAGATGTCCCCAGAGCCTTATTTTTGGACTGTGACAACACATCCGCCCTGGTGTGACAGCTTGACTAACAGCACCATGAGAAGTACCACCACCAGTGAGGTCCCTCTTGTACTCTGGAGATCAGGAAAGCCTGCAGAGAGCACTGCCAGGCAGGGCACAACTCGTGTCCCCACATCCCAACAAGATGCTGATGACACTGAGATCTCCCTCCTTGCTAATGCTACTGACTACCTTGTTCCTCCTTCTCCATCAAGCATCCTACCCATAAATACCTGCATGGCAGGGAGTTACCTGCCACCTCCCCAGGGTCAAGCAGATGGGAAAAATCTCCCGTAGTCCTGGACCTTAATTTTGAACGCAGGATTTTGAGTGATTTTGATGCAGCTGGAGCACCATTCATCCAACTTTGCCAATGTAAAACAACACCTACTTAAAGGCAACAAGTTCTTCCTCCTGGCAAAAAGCATCCTAGGAGTTTAAAAATCAACACTCAGCCACAAGCTTGAGCTTGTGGAGAAATTCAGGAGCACTCCCGGGTCCCTAAACATCAGCTAGTAGGAGTTTAGCAAAAATATCCTTTCCTGTTTCCACAGGCTACTTGTCATTGCTTAAACACTGAGTATTCCAATGTGTAACCCAGCAAGAGCTGGCACACACCCCATCCAAGGCACATTTTGACAGTCATTCCCTTTCTGATGAGCACAGAAGAGCCACACACATATCAAGAGTGAGTGTCCATCCCCAGCAGAGAACAGCTCGTCCGGTGAATTTGGGAACAAAGCAGCACGTATTGGTAAATGGCTCTGGCTTCACCAGTGCCTCCCCCGTCTGTCCCATCCCAGCGCCTATAAATCACTTCTGGCAGGTAGTTGGGAAGCAGCTGCTAATGATAGTTTTGCTGCAGAGTGCAGGAAGTCACCTTTTAACCCTGCCTGCTGTTGTTTGTCTCCCTGAGCCGTGACAAAAGGACAGATGCAGACTACATGCCAGCCCTTGGGAAGATCCGGTCAAAACTCAGCAGGGAATCTGACCTGCTCCCATGCTGGCAAACATCACCCTCAAAAACACCTTTTGGCTTTGGATGCTTCCTGGGACTCATTTTCAAACAGCTTGGTGCTTGTACTCATTTTTTCCTCCTTCACCCTAACGATCCAGGTAAGTATCCCAAGGACAATTTTGAGTTTGCTGTTGCTGCACTGAGGATGTCCCACCTTCCACCCTCCTGCCACTCAGGCCCCAGGGGACAAGGAGGGCATTAACAATATAACTGATGAATGTGTATGCGCTCACAGGGTGGCTGAATCTCAGGGGAGCAAGTAACTTTAATAAGACAAAGTATACATTGCCAGCAACTTGTTTCCAGTCCATGGAATAGCCCTAATCAGATTCACAATTTCACCTGATAGGTTTTTTATTTTTTAACTTTCCTTTTAAGGTGTGTTTTTCTTTCAGCAAAGCTCCAAAATGCATCTTAGACACCACAAATTAACCACGAACAAGTCACTCCGATTTAAATTAGTGCTGCTTAGGCAGATGCCACACTGCCGTGCCTTCCTCCACCTGAAAAACACTTGTCTGAACTTTCTACATTTCATTTATAGGTGAAACACCTTTAAAGTTGGGTTTTGTTAACAACTGTGATTCAAAACCTTATTTCCTTGAGTAAGTACCTGAGTAGCAGCTGCCTACTTGAGTGTGCAGGAAGCTTCTCAAGGACAGAGAGAAGTATTAAGACGTGTGCGCACCACTCAGACTAAGCAATAGGAAATTCAAGGGAGTTTATTTCCTCACTTCTAGCCCCTGCCACCACTTGCTCTGACATGCTTTTCATGTGGTGATGGGAGGCCAACAAGAGGCCTTACATTCTGCAGAGGATATACTTCCATCAAATAAAAACACACCCAGTGGCCAAACACCATGGTGGCTGAAAGCCAACCCTGAGACATGAAAAGAAAACGCTTTTTAGCTTGACCACGTAGACCTGAACTCAAAAGAGAAGGACCTTGGGTGACAAGTACTCACAGTGAAGACATCATCATCGCCGACCTCGGCCTCGTTGTGAAGCGTGGACGAGGAAGTTGTAGATCCTAGAAAAAGCCAAACCAATAGCTTTTGAAACACATGACATTTCCAGGCAACTTAAATTTTTTTTTTTTTGAGGCTGTTAAACATTTGGGTTCTCACAAGTTTGTGTGTTGTAGATGTGTAAAAGAGTGGCTCAAATTAAGGAAGAAAAATCCATCTGCTGGTAGCTGGGTTGGAGAGGTAAAATCTGAAAGTGTTTCTTGAAATGCAACTGTGTGGCTGCCAATGCTAATTAACAATGTTAAAAATAGCAGTTACCATTTCCAATTACAGAAGACTTAATTTCTGAAGAATGATAAAGCTACGTACTAATCAGTCCTCCAGGCTGATTCTCAGATGTCAAGAAACCATATATGAATTTTTCTTCACTTATTTCCTAAATCTGGGGGTAAAGTAACTTTTTATTTAAAGAAAATGAACCTCACTTTGACAATGAAGAGTTAGACTGGGTTTTTTCCTTCTAATTTTGGAAGTTGTTATATATTGCAAAAGTCTTCTCTGTTATCAGCTACTTCTCAGAGAATCACCTTGCCCCACGTGAACAAAGCATTTGAAACGAGCTGATATGTGTAAAACCAGACAAGAGAAAAATGCTGGGGTGTAATTTTCATTAGTTACATGGCAATCTCCTGGGAAAGTGGGAAAGCATATTAAAAAACTTTCCTCCGATCT
Organism: Atrichornis clamosus; assembly: GCA_013400975.1. Classification (NCBI taxonomy): domain Eukaryota; kingdom Metazoa; phylum Chordata; class Aves; order Passeriformes; family Menuridae; genus Atrichornis; species Atrichornis clamosus. The sequence goes on from WBMZ01013902.1 coordinate 67,568, forward strand.
CCTTCCTCACCCTCCGGAGCTGCTCGAGAGCCTGGTCAGTACCCATGTCACAGAAGGGCCTCAGGGAAGGTGGCATTGCTGGACTTGGCACAAAATTTATAGCTAAAAAAACCTGTAGGTAGAAGGGGTTGCCTCCTCTCCCTATACCCAACCAAGAATGCCAGGCCTGCTTCCCGGCTCACTTCATCCACCCTAAGGCTGCCAAGGAGGGTGGGTGCAGCAAGAGGATCTGATGGGGGAAGAAACCCCAAGTCAAAGGTCTATTTTTCTGATGTAAGCCCACTGCTAGACTGAATTATGGCCATATCACATCCCTAACCAAAATAGTTGAACGGTTTGTACCGTCTTCATTCTGTAAATTTGTTAAAATAACGTGCTTTATATAATGCTATTTGGCACCAGCCTTGGCTGCTCAGTTGCATCATCACGAAGATGTGCAGAGCTAAGTGTGAAAGCCCACTTAAAACACTGAGTAATGTGGAAACATTTGTGCCATTTGCTACATTAGCTTTAAAATTTAAAAAAGCCGACACTCTATGGAGCTGCAGTAGGGTTCCTGTATCTGTGCACCAAACTTCTGACACTACAGGGAACCAACTACTGGTTAAATATTAACAATAAAGCAGTGATCTCATGAAGTGAAGTTCTGAATGCACAGTTCGTTGTGCTTAATACTACCGGCTAAATTTGATCAAGTATGTGAACAAAAAATGAATGATAAATGAAGTCCACTGCCCAACGCTGTGTGTGCGTGAGCCAGTTATTGTTTTTAATTCAGAAAGCCTTATTTGGAAGTTAAGGAGGAACATACTAATGAGGATCAGCCTGTACTGTTAATGAGATAAATATATATATATGCTGATTTTGGAGCATCTGAGATACAGCTTGATTTTAAATATCTCCACTGTAAAATGGATCACAAAGAGCAAAGCAGGAGTTGCCAAGTATTGGCATCTCCAAAATACTACTCAATACTGCTGAGTTATTATCTCCTTGAAACTTTGCACAATCCCATGCCACTTTTATGACTCAAAATGCTTCACAGTTTTAGCAAGAAGAAGAAGAAAGTAGAAAGTCTAGCTGTAATTTCTTAATGTCAATGTCACAGAAAAAAGCAAATGAATTGAGAACATCCTTCCTCTAACTGATGAGGTATTTATCAGCAAGGAGCCCTGGGCGTTTAATTCTCTCCCACTATCTACCATTTTCATGTTAAAGCAACGACAGGCCATGCAGAACATCAAGCTGTCTTATGGAGCTAATGTCCTCAAAAAGAATACACATCTATACATACATCTGAGCTAGTATCCTCAAAAATGTACCATCTGTATATAAAAATATCCTGGTCACACTGGGTGAGAAGGCAAAAGGCTCTGGATTACTAACTCCCCACATAAAGTAGTACGGTTAAAAAAAAAATCAAGAAAAAAACCCCCCACGAAGAATCAAATTTCATTAAAGCACAACTGAATTATAGCTGTATTATGATTGCCTGATTGCAATGAAATGTGAAAAGGAAAAATTTATGACAACTTCAAAGCACAGACAATTCAAACGCATTTTTTATAGAATTAAAAAAACAACACCCCAAAACACAACAAAGTCTTCAAGAACTACCATTCAACTAAGAGGATACAGACAAAACTAATTACTGCAAAATAAAACCAAAAACAAACCAAAGTTTTATTCTACTCCAGGCAGGAATTAATCCTACGATTTAACAAAGATTCATCAGAAAGATGAGACTGGACCGCACATAAAGAGCCTGGGCTGTTTGAGTGGCCATCACTAGTGTGAAACCCAAGGCTATAAAAAAAAGCAGTAATAACAAATTTGATGATAAACAAGGGGGAGAAGTCTGGACAAACATGATTCAAAAATACTTTGACTGAAACATCCCACCTGCTTTAAGGGATGACAAAACGCAGTTCTTAAAAGCTGGGGCTTGTTCAGTGTGGGGTAAAGACCCAGCTACACTTGGGACAGGTGCACAAGAGGCATCCAAGCCCAGTAACTGATTTTAAACCCATCCCTCTTCCCAGCTCCCTGACTCAAACCCCTTCCCCACTCTCCCAAGGCTGCAAGTGTCCACCTCCATGCTACCTTCAATGAGGTCCTCGATGGCTTTCCTCACTCCTCTGTCGAAGGCTCGAGCGTCGGCGGGGCTTTGAAAAGTGAGCCCAAACTTTCTGTTGTCGACTTTCCAGTGGTGGAAGGTGGGGTTTGCCTTTGTGTACACCAGGTCCTTCTTCACAAAGCACTCCAGCACCACCTGAGGGCATGAGCCCCAAAAGAGGAGCAAAGTCACTTTTCCCACCCCAAGGACACAGCCAGCACCATCTCAGGCTGGACTCAAAAGCAAGCCAAGTCATGCCTTGCGTAGGGGAACATCCTTCCCTACCAAATGATGACTAATAAACACCAGACACTGCAATTGTTCTCAAAACCATTGCACATTCATCTTTTGCTTGTGCTTTGAGTAGGCGCTCGTTCCCTATCCCAGGAGCCTATTTTGGACCCAGCGTGGCACAGGTTAAGCTAGCAGGGGCTCAGGTAGAGGGAGAACCTCTTCCCTCAATAATTTTGCTGAACAGAAACTTTATCCACCAGCAGCAGACCTAGGAGGTGCTGCAACACTCCCCTCACTGTTTTTAAATTGTTCACCCCCAGCCAGACACTCATCTCAAGTTTTGCTGTGCCAGAAAGCATCTCTAGGGTGATGCCCAGGGAGAACAGGAATGGCTTGTCATGTCTTACTCCACCCCTAAAAACCATAAGCATGGCTCCCAATTATGTCAAAAAAAGCATCCTAAGCAGAACAGTATTGCAAAACACAAACTATAATTGAAACAGCATTAAAACACCAGTCTTTTTGAAAGCAAGATCATTTCTGAATCAAATAACGCATTTTTTGAGCCTGTGCAGGCAGTGCTGTTTTTAAGCTAACCCATACCTTCACCGGAGTGGATTGCAGAAGAATCAAATATATAAAAGCAAGATAACAAACTATAACATCTAAAATAGCCCCTGGAAATCAGGAAAAGGCTTTATTAATTTGATTTGTGCAAGGATAGAAGAGAGCCCCTTTTTAGATAAACAGCTACCAGGAGAAACCGAGTGTGTCAATTCATAAGAGACAACTTGTCTTCATATTCTCACTCAGCTTGTTCAAACCTTGAACAGCGCGCAGCATAAATAATTCATGGCCCTTTTAAAAGGCTTGCACTGCATTACTCAGTGCAATGTGACTGGCTTCATGGGCTCTTCACACTCCAATTCACTTCTCACTTACCCCCATGCTAGGTCTTAAAAAAAAAGAAAAAAAGCACAGTCCCTCTTTCATTCAAAGGGGATCTTTGCACACGGATGTAAAAGATTTACCTGCTCCTTCCAGGTGGCAGCATGCCAGCCGAGGCAGCAAGAGGTGGTGAGTCTAGATGAGGATGAGTCTGTTTTATCCCATCTGGTATTATTTGCACATGCCTGTTTTTTACGTTTTTAAAAAACCCAACTTGCACAAGAATACAATAGCAATAGATTTGGAATAATTCTCATTTAAGAACAGACAAAAGTTGAATTAGGGTCTATTACCAGTTTGTCTTTCTGCCTTTCACCATGGATTAGAAATCCACTTCTTCCATTGCCCTCCGGGTACGTGACCTTGCAGACGCCAACTCTACTGAGACCGCCTCCTTCTTGCGGCAACCATCCCCCACTGGAGTCATCTCGGGTCATAACCACAGCTTTGACTCGCACAATATAGCTGTCACTGCAATGGCAACAAAACAAAAACAGAACCTTTTGTGAGCATCGCAGTCTCATCGGAGCCGTTCCTCTCGAGGGCGGTATTTAGGTGGCGCTGGCCTGACCCCAACACAGAGTTTCTGTGTTGGATGGATGAAGTCCCACCTCCGTCACAGATGGCCGGGACCACTCAAGCCACCGTAGGAAAGAGACCCACCAAACAGCAAGGCATGAGCCTGCTGGGTTTCCAGATGTCAACACACAGATACAGCAACTCACGGTCCCTGATACTTTCCCTCGTGGAGCTAGGGACAGGGATGAAGACAGTGGGGTGAGCCAGGTACCACCCCAAGGCCACCTCCCACCTTGGGGCATCAGGTCTCCAAAGTGCTGGAAGAACACCTGGAGTTCAAATAACCCATGAACAAACTGTTTCAAGGTTTTTGTGATCAAATTAGTCAAGTGGGCTTTGGAAGATGACACTCAAATTCCTCCAGATCTTGGACAGTCTTATGGGGAAAAAAACCACAAATGCAGCTCCAGCTGGTGCCTCAGACGAAAGGAGATAGGAATCAGCTCAGGTCAGACCATCAGGATCATACCATGTCCCTAAAACAGTTTCACCAGCATTTCAAGGGGCTTTGAAAGGTGGTGTCATAACCTCACATGAAACTATTCTGGAAGCACACCTAAGATTTGGGAATAATCCAGGCAAGGGTTCAGAAGAGCCCTGCAGTGGGAGGCTCTGCTCCCCCAGGCCTCCTCCTCTACCCTTTCCACAAAGCACTTGCTCCACCATCTGCTGGGGACATCACCAGGGTCACCTGAAAGCAGAACAGAGTCCCTACAGAACACAAGCAAAAGCCACGCACCTTGCACAGAACACACAACAGACTGCAAGCTAGAACAGGTTGTCCTCAGCACAAAACTGCTGGGAATTACCCAAATTAGCTTTTCTGTCCTCATGCTGCTGCTGCATCAGTGCCGCCCATCACATGCTGGACATTGATTACCACAGGGATGCTGAGGACAGCGTGGGTGGCTGTGATGCCTCGCAGGGAGGTCACCACAGTGTGCTCGGATGTCCCCCACACACAACCAAGGCACTGTCGGCTGCAGGGCTGCTGAGGTGCCCACAAAGGTGCCAGCCACAAAGGTCCTGCAGGGCACTCAAACCTGGGAACATCAACAGGGGCAAAAGAAAGGGATGTGCAAAGGAAAGTGCCCAGGGATTGTCCATCTCCAGACCACCAGGTGGGGTCACCGGGAGATCAACGACTCCAAGAGGCAGCCTTTCAAAATGACAGGTATCATCCTTTAGGGAAAGAAATTCCTTCCCAAGGAAAGCTCTGTATCCAGGTATTTTCCCAGCATCCTGTACAACATGACAAACAGTGACAGCTTTCCTTCATCCTGCTCCAGGTAAAACTGCCTTGTTTTTAGATATAACTTGTGCAGCACTTTTGTAATCCAGGTGCCAATACACTTAAACTCCGAGCTTCCCTTTCTCTAACATGACCAGATTTAACTTCTAAGCAAGCAGCCTCATGGATCCCACCCGAAGGCAGTTTTGAGGACAAACCAAGGGAAACAGTGAGAATCTTCTGGGACCAGCTTATCTCTTCTGCAGCCAGATAGATGTCACCAAACATACGCTGCTGCTTTCTCTTCACAGTCTTTATTTTATGGATACGCCAGTGTTCTCACTGGACCTACACAATGATAGCAGTGCTGTAAGTTCAGATGCTAGAAGTTGATCCCCTGTTGCCCTGAGGACTTTGCACTGGCTGATAAAAAGCTTTTCAACACACTCAGATAATATGGCCTGTGGGGTACCACAGCTGACACACACAAGGCATTCACAGAACTGACAAACTATGTTTTTAAGAATATTTTTGCTTGAGTCCTTAAAGCAGCTTCCTGGTACAGTAAACAGGGCAAGTGTGTCTATAAATAGATGCAGTTACCTTTTTATTTTTTAATGAAAACCCATTTCTAGATTTTACAGTCAGTGGCAACTTTAATCTCCTGACTTCCTGATACTCAGAAATAAGCAAAATACTTTAGCTAATTTCCTTCTATGCATAAACAGAGCTGCTTCCATCCAAGACAGTTTTTGTTTTCTTCTCTGTACCTTTCCCATATGGTCCCTAAGGATTAGCAATTAGCAGATGAAGTAAAAAGAAAGCCAACTATACATTTCTATATCGTTCCACTGTCCCCCAAGGATCCTTTCTGCACTTATTTTTAGCTCTCTTCTGAAGTCGGAGCCGCTCAATACGACCTTCCCTCCCATCCTCCCGCAAAAGTCATCCACGGAAACTGCTGCTTCTCCTTCCACACTTGAAAATTGCCAGTGGCATTATAGCTTCCTGCAGGATTTACCGTTCACTTTTATGGCAGCAGTTGTTGACTTTGGCTGTCCCGAAAGTAATGTTGCCTTCAGTAACTCTGCTGCAGAAATTGTCCACTTACAGGAAAATTAAGCAAGTATCAGCTACTCAGTTCTTTGTGATTCCTGCCAATTATTTACGCATTTCCATCACCTCTCAGTGAATTCTCTAGGCTTGTAATTGTGTTTGAGTATTAGTGGATGCCTATACATTAAATTTAGGTGCCCTGACTATCCCTGCCCGTTATAATGATGTTCTGGTGGGGGCACAGAGCCATGTGGTTTTCATCTTCATATCCACACCTATCCATGACCTATGACTCTTACAAACTCTGCTACCATATGCCGAGAGAACACCATATAAACTGCATTCTGCCCATCCTGAAGAGCTACCTCCTTGAACATATTAAGCCAGAAAATCCAGTTTCCATCCCCCTAGCCTGGCAAGATGACCTCTGTTCTCCTGTAAGACAAGAGCCTTGTCCAGCAGAAGGGTTCACCTTTGGCAGGGCAAGCAGAGCTCTGGCTCCATTAATGTAATCCCCTGGCATGCCTTCCTGCATGATCAAAAGTCATCACTGGCTCTGGGCTCCCTGCAGAGCCCCGTCCCCCCTCCCACTGTGCTCCAGCCACAGGCACATGTTTCCCAAAGTGCAACCTGTGCCAAGGGACTTGGAAAAAAGAAAGAAAAGGCAGAAGGAAAAGAGGTGGTTAAGGGTGCTTAGGCCTTGACATCTTGGTTTAATCAGTGGATTAGGACTCAGAAGCTGCATGTTGAATTTTCAAAGCTACACACGGCTTCCTTCAGTCTTCTACGTCTAAATCCTGCCTGCTGTTTCCATCCACAAGCCTAGAATAGGCAATGCTTCTTTCCCTCATGCCAGTGTTGATAAATACTTGGGAGGTACTCAAATATTTCAGATCCATATAAGGACCTCGCTTCCTTAGTGTAAAAGCTGTTTATTTTCTTTGCTATTTAATTTTACGCGACTGCATCAAGGCTCCGGCTGGTTCCAAGTATTCAAAATCCCAAGGAGCAAAGGAACAATCTACAAATCCCATGTGCGTGTCACTGATGAAACCTTGGGGCACTGGAGCAGCAGAACCACCACATTCAACTCATCCACCTGCATTTTTATCATGGTACCTCCACAATTTGACTCTTTCAGGAGAAGTGGTTAATGAGGTACATGAAAATATCTGGTCCATTACAATTAATGAGATACCTACAGCTAAAAATGAAACAGTTAGAGAAAACCCCACAGTAGCCTTAGTTCCCCTTGTTTTATTGGATCCTTAAAACTTTTAAGACTGCTCTAATTGTCAGGTTTATTGCCTAAGCACTATGTTTCATACAAACTATTCTTAATTATACTCTTAAATGCAATCTTAACCCTACAGATTTGTCTTCAACAGCCTTAAAAGCTTGGGAAGAAAGTATCTGAAGGGATTACCCAGCTGCATGGCAGCCAGCCAGCATGATCCAGGGCTGCTCCAGGTTGTCTGCCTGCCCCACCCTCAGTGAAAAAAAACGCCAGAATGAACTTGGGGAGTAAAGGTAGTGCCAAAAAGCATATGTTGTTTTTATTGAAAGGAGAAGAGAACCTTTTAAAAATTATAGCTCGTGGGTGTGCATATATATCTATAAAAGTATTTTAAAAAAGAGTGTGTGCATGTATAATTGCTGTTCTGGAGGACACAGAACTTTCCTACACAAGAAGTGACTGAATGATTCCCTCTGCCATCACTGAACCCTGGTTTACTACCTATAGTCCAACTTACAGAGCACTTGTGTGTCTAAGAGACAGGTGACATGTAAGGCTGATAAAAGTGCTTGGCCCCAGCATGTACAAATAGGGCTGACACCATTCTGTGCTCTCTGACATGAACCACATCCCCTCCAGCAACACCAGTGCAGGACAAAACCATGAGCCGCCCTGTATGGCCCGTGTGGGCTTGTGGCTGCAGTCCTGCATCCAGGGCTACACACCAAACAATTCACTCCTTAGTTAAGGCTTTGATTTTGCAACAGGAGGGTCAAAGTAGACAACTCCCTTCCACCAGCTGCTCTTCTGTTCCACTTTGCGTCCAGAGCAGCAACTGCAAATACCATCTGAGATGTCTAAAAATCCCAAGGGAAAAAAAAAAGTAGTCCAACATTTACTACTTTTTTTTGAGTCACATTTAGCGTCTAAAACACTTCCCAGACACCTTCCATAACTCAGTAATACTTTTTCCTCTAGCCAAGCTCCCTGACCAAAATATAAGCTTATAAACTTCCATGCTATTGCAGCCATAAGGCACTTTGGTATTTTCCTTGCTTACCAACTCTGCCACTTGCAAGGCCAGGAGAGATTCAGGTCTCAGACAGGAAGGTTTCAAAATTATGGACTACTGAGTTTTAACTAATGCCTCGACATTCCCAGATTCCAGGTGTTGGGGAAGAGCCAAAAGGACAGCAGGAGGCTGCTAATGCACCAGCAGCAGAGGTCAAGCTGTTCAGCTGAACCAGGCACATAAAGACAGTTTGAAGTATTTGGATCCAAGCAAATAAAACTTTATGATTACTGGGGCATAACCTGTCTTTGGCTGGCCTGGATGTGTTTCACAGTGCCAGGCATTTTCCCTGGTCCAGCAGCTCCGACAGCTGGAGCTAAAGCCATCCCATTCTGCCCAGGTGATTGCTGCAAATTATATTGTGAGGATCTTCTCTGCAGTTCATCCCACAGCCAGAAAGCAATGACATTTAGGCGGAAGACATGAAAAACTGCTATTTTTGGAATCCCACTTTCTTGATCTCTTGGTTGGTTCACAAACTTTTTATCAAGGGTGACATTATCTGCAGATTATAACCACCATTTTCTTCCTCAAAGCCTAATTTACCAATTTATTTGAAAGAAAACTTCTGAGTGCATGCAGCTATAGCAAAATAAAGTTGGTATTTCCATACCATTTAGATTTCCAGCAGGATTGAAGCTTTTTCATTAAGTATCACCAAGAAAAAAAAGCCATCTGTGTCTCTCTGGTCAGATCAAATGTTAGAATGGAACCTGAAGAAAACCACCGAAAACCTCCCAAAAGTTTTTCTTGCCCTCTCCTCTATATCACACCAGGAACAAAGAACCACTCTATCTGTAACCCAACTCCTGTATAACCAATTTTCAACCTGTATTTTTTTGTCTTTTAAACCCAGTACCACCAGAATAAAAAGGCATCTGGGAAATTTTAGTTTCCACACAGTCAGAGTAAATACAAACAGCTCAGTCTCCACATTCCTTGCTCCAGAGATGCTGCTCAGGTCTAGAGCAGCCCCAAAGGTAGAATAAAGAGGGGTCAGGACCTCCACAGCCAGAGCTCAGCAAGCCTGGGTTTGCTTCCAGCGCTGCGGTGCATCCAAAAATCCTCCATAGGAAAAACTAATAGCAGTTTTGTTTGGTTTTTTTTTCCTTCCTGAAGAAAAAGGACTTCTCAAAAAACTAAGACACCTGCACCAACCCAGCCACCCGCCTCCACAGCTCCCTTAAATGCCGAGGCAGTGAGGAACAAAGGAACCCTTTCACCAAAACGCTTGTTCAACATTTAAGGCTGATTTTATTGAGTTTACGAGAAACTGCTCTATCCCAACTAGCTCAAATGGGATTTCATAATCCCGTAATTAGTTCAGATCCTTCCAGGAAGTACATGAATATTCATTCCTAAAATATACACATACGTACATACATATATACATAAAAAAAAAATACATATTATGTAGTCCTGCATGGACTAATCTGTTTTTTTGGCCAGCATAACACCCTCTCCTGTGCCAGACTTGCCCGGTGATCCCCATGACATGCTGTACGTGTGGGCAAAACCTCCAACAAACTGGGAAGCAGCTTTTTAGGGAAAGAAACTGGCATGCAAGCATGCTGATGGGCAAGCAGAGATCCACTGATGCAGCTCAAGTGCACAGAATTTAAGGTCTCTCCCCAGAAATTAGCTTATTACACAAACAATACTGAATTAAGATGAAAATCTAATGGCATTGGGGCAGATTAATTTATGACTTGTGTCTGTATTGAAGCATCTATATAACATATTGTTGAAACTGTGTTAGAGCTACCAAAACACACAGCAAATCTTGTTACAAAAATACCCAAAATGTTGTATGATTTTTTTTCCCTAACAGGCAGCCATCACATCACTGGGACACACACACTAAAGACAAAACTTTTAATGAGCAACTCTTCAATGAAAAGATTTTTCTTCAAATTTGTTGAATGGATTAATTTTGCAATAAATAGTTATAGCTGCACATGGTAGTATGTCTTGAAAAGTTAAAAGGGGCAGCAAAACGCAAAAAAAATCAGTTCAATAACATAATACATTTGAATAATTTGCCCTGCAGCTCATGCAGTACAGACAAGAGTTGCACACTCAAGTCCTCCTAATTTCGTGCAAGAGTACAAAACGTTAACTGATCACCAGGAAGCTAATTAGCATTATCATTTACAGTAATGAGTAATAAATTGTTGTTGCATGACAGATGGTATTTGTTTTGTATCACGTGTACGATAAGCAAAAGTCGCATAAAAGTTTAGCCAGATAAACAGATAGATTCATAAGATCTGAATCCCTAATTGATCTCCCCCCACCTGAAAAAAAAGCCACAACCAAGTTCTACCCTAATTTTTCTTCTAACATAAGCTGACCATAAACCCTCTGTTACTGCTATCCTCTATTAGTTAACGAATAGCAATATTTAGCAAAAAAGAGAAAATGGACAGCCACAGCAACTGCATGCCATAAAAATAATTATGTCTGCACACAAACATGTACACAGGATTTCTGAAAACTCGACGTTTACAAAGAAAAGAAAAAAATCCAGAAAGTGCTCACCCAAAGGAAGCTGAATTTTCCCCCACTCTCCTCCATTTTGATCAGTGGAGACTACAGCTATATTTATCCCTCTGTAAACATCCTCAATGACACATATGTTACAACTATGAAGAGTAGATAATATTTTGTAAATATTAAAAAATTAAAACAATTCCGTGACTCAATTCCAGTTGGGTCTGTATCAGAGGAGGGGTGAGGGAATAAGCAGGATAACTATGGTCTATATCTAAAGGGTTTTCATCTTTTGCCAGAGAAGTTAACTTAAAAAAAAAAGGAAAGAAGACATTCTTGGCTACATCAAAACCAGCATGCACATTGTTTTTGCCTTCAGCTTCTCTTTAAATCCCCTGCTCCATCAAGTGTCCATGGGGAAGGACATCAGGGAAGCAGCTGCCCAGGCAGCACCTATTTTCATATTGGTATTTAAAGAGAGGGTGCATGTTAAACCATTAGTTCTGAAAAAAAATTGATATGTAACCATAAATGAAAGGTTGTGTTTCATAGAAGAATTCATACATATTCACTGATAAATCATATGATGATTTAGACAACATTCAAAAAGGCTGTGGGGGCAGATGGGGGAAGGTTGAGGAAAAAAAAAACCCCAGGAGTAAAAACCACAGAATTACACGCAGCCAGAGCACACTCACCTGCTGGGGGATGCCATTTCCTCTACATTTTAAACCTTTACTGCTCCGTTTTACCATCACTGCCACTGCCAGCCTCCCGGTCGGCACTGGCCACCCCGTGTCCCAGCTGGCTGTGCCGGGCGGGCCAGCGGCTTCCCCCCATGCGTGATTCAGTCTCCTTGAGGGATGTGCTGCATTGTACCGGGTGAGTCATCCCAGAGGTATTCTGCACATTACAGCCCCAGCCGGACCATTACTCATTCGCAATATCCTCCCGGCTCGGAAGAGCACAAGCGAGCGCATCGACCAAAGATCCTTGCTTCCCCACCCCGGTTATAGGCTGGAAAAAAAATAAAATTATTATGATACAACTGCCATAAACTCATGACGGGGGTGTTTAGCAGCAGCTGACGGGGCAAACGTGCTGCTGGCTGCCCCAGCCCGGCAGGCACGGCAAACAGGTCCAAAGTTGAAAGCAGGTGTCATTTCCTCTCCTAACCCCTCAGCACTTTATTTCCCAAAAGCTGCCAACACAGCGCTGGGACCAAGGGTCCAAACAACTCAAGAGGCGTGGAGGAAGCACTCAGCCTCCCAATGCGTCTGCCACCATCACAACTTTTATTGGGATTTTAAACACTTCCAGTTTGCAGCAAGCTGGCGTTTCTAAGTATCAGCTATAGATCCTTGCACACCATATCTCTGCAGGCAGCCCACACAGCTGCAGTGCCAGCAGGGACATCCCTACACACAAGCTTTGTTTCGGACAGTGGGTCTCAAATGCTCCCTTGCTGCTCAGGAACTTCCACAGCTGCTGGAGCTCCTTGCTCAGCCAGTGTGTCGTGCATGTCCCCCCAAGTTGTAGGATGATGCCTGAACACCCTCTCATTAAAGCAGAAATGCTGCTCAAGAAATGCCTCAGCACAAAAAACAAGAATAAAAATTGTGACACTAGGGGCTCTGAAAGCAGCTTCTAAAAATACCTGCCCAGTTTCTGAACTAATCTATGCTGATGATGAGGCAGGAGTGGAGAAGAAAGTTAATTGAGCGTTTCCAGGCTCAGCTGCTTCTGCCTGCATTAAACCCAAACTCTTTTAACTCTGATTTGGGGCAAAAACCCCTTTTTCCCCAAGCTGGAGAATGGTGTCTGAGGTGATGCTGCCTGAAAGCACCCTTTAGGAAGGCCAGAGCCCCACTTTACAGACACTGACAACCTAACATCCCATATGGTCCTGAGAACTTCATGCTTAGACCATGGAAATCCTGAGCTCGACAGCAGTTAAGGCTTGGTCCCAGTCTCAGTGCACAGACACGAGGCTGCACAGAGAACTCTGGGGCATCAGAGGGGGCTGGACTACATGGCCTTTGAAGGTCCCTTTCCATCCAAACTGTTTTATGATTCTGTGACATTCCAAGTCACCAACATTCGTTCCCTGCTCCTCTCCAGCGTCAAGCAAGCACACGTGCAGGTGCAGCTGCAGGCACCTATTTGCAGCTTGGCTGGATTTTGTCGTGACAATGGAATCAAGCTACAGTCCAAAGCCACGATGAAGGCAACAGGCAGCATGTTAAGTTTGTTACAGTGGCATCAAGTGACAGCTGTGTTTACTGCATTTCAATACACAACATAAGAAGATCTTTAATTTAATGGGCAAAAGGGTAGTTTGTGTTGGTACAAGTCCACTTGCAACCAATGGGAACTCAATAGTCATTTTGCTGTGCGAATAATGAAAAATAACAGATGGGGTTTAAAAAAAAATTTTAATTGCACATCCCCAGTCCACATCTCATCCTAACCAGATGTGCCAGAATTATCTACCTCACTGTCCTGTTCAAGCTCTGCAGCAACACTGCTTTTACCTTCAAATGCTTAAGGCAGCACCCATCTGCTCCATCCTCAGATGTCACCAGCAAGAACTCAGCACACAAGTCCAAAGCAACGTCAGCCAGAAAAATTAAAGAAAGCTGCCTGGCACTTTTTGCTTCAAGTCTAGTTGCTAAAGCTTTTCTCCCAAGGGAGAGGGAAGATGAAATTGGCCTCCCTCTGTAAGACAAAACTATCCTTGAATAAGCTGTGTTGTAATCATGTTTTTGAAATAAAATCTTGAGCAGTTATATATCCCCAAAGCTTTCCTGTTTTCTCGCCTTCTACTGCTCTGCACACCATCCTGTCCCTGGTCCTCCTAAAAACTCCAGACTCAGCACACAGAGAGACTTGGGACTGTCAGGAGGTGCTTACAGATGAGCAGGATTAACAAAGAGTTCCAGCGTTACAAATTACATAGAAGAGCCATCACACTGTACAGGTAACACAACCTCACTCACAGCTGCCGTGGGGCAGCTCTCAGCTCACGGGGCTGGGTGATCTCTGCAAAGCTGGTCCACCCAGGGGCTGGGACAGGTGGGGACAAACACTGCACGTGAAAATGCAAGACAAAAAAGCTCTCTGTTACAAATGTTACAGCATGCTCAATCCATAGGGATGGAAATAAAGCCCTCGCCTTTTGTCTACATGGAGAAGCTGTTGCATCAGTTAAGAAGAACCACCACCTCATTCAGCTGGGCTTCAAGCCCTACTCCCGAGGGTTTTCTCCAAAGGGAAGCAGATACCAAGTCACTGGATCAGCATCAAATGAATCACTCACTAGTTGGGTTCTCACCTTTGCCCAGCTTCTTTAAACTTAAGGTTAAGCTAACAAACCTCAGCTCCAGGGTTGGCAATGCTGCTGCACTTTTAAAATTATTATTAAAATAATTATTATTTTGCCTCCTAAATACTGCCCAGAAGATTGCACACTCGTCCGTACTAGCTCAGTGCCACAGTGAAATATCCTCCAAAGCTTTCCTGCAATTCCTGGCTTGGACTGGTGAGTGGCTATGCCAACACATGAACATTTTCCCCATTTCCCAGCGAGATGTGCGCTGCTACAGGGTTTTGCTATTAGAAATCTGAAGTAAACATTGGAACTGGAGAGTCAGCAAGGTGGCGGATCTGCCTTTTGCTGCCCGTCAGCCAACCGCAGGCACGGTTCAAACAGAGACTGTGGTCAGAGCAAGAGAAGCCCATTTTCACTGGAGCTGCTGGGGTACTTGTGGCAAGGAAAATGAAATTCTGTCACCTTGTAATGGACCGAACTTCTGCAGCAGAACATTAACAGAGCTCACAGGATCAAGCCCTGAGAGCTGTGAACCAGGCAAAAAGATGTTTCAGCACACCATTTCAGTGCAGTGTGAGGTGTCCGAGTACCTGCTGTCCCAGCTCCACTTGGGGAACACTGGAACTTGTCATCCTCATCATCTGGGAATACCAGCCAACCTATCTTAGGCGCAGCATTCAAGATCAGCAGAATTGCCTAAACACTGCTTACTGTGCATTGCAAGAGTAAAGAGGTCGTTTTTCACCATTTTTTAGTTAAAAAGACCCCAAAACCTAAAATAGAACAAACAAAAACCCCCAACCCCCACCCCAGATAAGACTTCAGAGACATGGTCAGTGTAGTTTTATGACCAGCACTTCAGAGACATCCACTGCACTCCTGCTGTCCCTGTTGCTCACAAAACTTTTTTGAACATTAAGTTGCATTGAAGGGAAGAGCTGGATATATGGCAGATATAGGAAAAAGGGCAGAAAAGTAGGTCCTCAGGAAGGACTTCAAATATACGCTTTAGGCTGCTGATCATTCAGGGAACACTGAAATGCTCGTCCCTACATATCATTACCATGTTGTCCCTATTTTCCACATCATTCTCATAGATGAATGGACCTTTGTACATATGCATGACAACAAAAAATGACCCCAGCATAGATGGGTATTTCCAGTCAGGATCTGGGTGGAGGCCATATGGATTTAATTTTCCTGCAGACAGATCAAAGGAAAGCGCCAAGAGCGTCCTACTCTACTCCAAATAAACATCCATGACCAGAAAAGAGGTTACACAAATGACATGCACCAAGCTCCTCCACGCCGGAAGAGCCTCATGTGCTTTTCTTCTAATTAAACCCTTCCTCCATGGCTCCTAATTGATACCTGGACAAACAGTTGTAATGCACTCCAGGAAATCTAACCCTGTACTTTGCTTTACTTGTGTGACATGGCCTCAATCATCACAGGGCATACTGCAAACTTTCATTTTCTTGATAGGAAACTGGTTAACAAAAGCTACTGAAAAACCAAGGCTGTGTTGCTCCCTTTTTTTTGCACTTTTAATATTCAGCTCAGAGTTACTTAAGTGTGAATCTTCTAATCACTGCATGTTTGCTTTCCTTTTCTGTAGAATAAGATTTTTTTACCATGCACGTACTCTCAGACTAATTATACACACCCTAAACCACATATATAATTTCTTGTCTTCTCCAGTTTCTTCCCTCTGGATTTCAATTTATCTTTAGTGCTCTCTGAGGGCTGGAGCTATCTTTTTACAAAGCCCCCATGCCATGACTCAAAAGTCCATGGCGAAAGCACCTGCAAAAGCAGACCAAGAGGCAAGCACCACAATCCGATAACCTTTATCCACCTACATTCCTAAATTCACTGGAAACTCCCATAAAACCATGTTGATCAGCTCCAAATTCACACTCTAAGCTGATATTAACTGCAGCTCCTGTCAGTCAGCTCCCTATTTTGCTGGGGACTGACTTGAGCAAACCAGCTTAAATTTTCATAATCACTCTGCTTCTCCTGTCAGTCTTAGTACAACATTATCTTGCCCTTAAAAGGTACCTTGTCCAGCTCTCTTTAGTGCTAGGAACAAGCTGCTATCTTACAGACCTAAAGGAAGATGGCTAATGCTTATGATTCTACTTTCATTTTCAGTGGTGCGGGAATTACGGAATCACTCATTTACGACAGTGAGTCTCACAGTCTGCCTCCTTTGCGGCACAGAAACAACACAGGGCAGCTTCCCCTCCTTCTATAGAGCACTGCAAGTGTCACCAGGCCTTGCCGAGGATCAGGACATCCAGCATTAACTATTTTCACAAGGGCGTACAGTGACAGGACACAGGGAACGACTTTAAGATGAAAGACGGCAGGTTTAGATTAGATATTAAAAATAAACTCTTTATTCAGAGGTGAGGCACTGGCATGGTTTGCCCAGAGCAGCTGTGGATGTCCCATTCCTGAAGAGTTCAAGGTCAGGTTGGGTGGGGCTCTGAGCAACCTCGTCTAGTGGGAGACGTCCCTGCCCATGGCAGGGGCTTTGGGATAAGGCAAGTTTTAAGATCCCTTTGAACCCAAACCATTCTTTGGTTCTACAGTCTATTTCTTAGCATACTGATTTTATTATTTAAGTCCTACAGCAGGCAGAGATTTCTCACCAATACCTTCGGTTTCCTGCAGCCAACTGTGTGCATCTCCTAAGCTCTGCTTTGTTCTCCCTGCAGCCAGCTTTCCTGTTTACATCTCTGCCGTCGCTTCCCTCGCAAAGCCAGAGGGCTTTGGAAAAAGGACAAACAAACAAGCGTTTCCTCAAGATGCTGGCAGTTGCGTGCCTGGGCCTCTCTTCTTACCACCGTCCTTCGTCTGGTCACAACACTGTCACATGCATTTAATGGCTTCTATTTCCTGTGCTCCGCTTTAATAGGCAGAAATCTCCTAAATGCTAAAAGATATGGCAGTGCCAAGTGCCTGATGCATGTATCACTGGTGAGAGGGGTTTTGCTTGCACAAGGCAGACAAGTCAATCAGGGGAATCATCTAGGGGTCACCCCATAGTCTCATTCTGGCAGGTAAGGACGAGTTGTTCAACACACTGCATGTTCGTGCTCTCACACAAATTCCTTCCAAAAAGGCTCACTACAGGGACAGCTGGAGTCCTCTGATATATCTGAAGGAGATCGAAGACTCCCATGGTCCTCCCTTTTAGCAGCAAAGAAGGAGCTTCTCATCTTGTACCCATCAGAGTTTTTGGTGCACTCAGTATTAGCTGGGAGCTGTCACCGCAATCTTCTGGATTTATCGAGGAATACCAGAACATCGATGCCCCACATAAGAACAAAACAACTGCTAAGCAACAGTTTATGCAAGTCTATTCATTTAACTGGCCACAACACTGTTTAAAAATGTCAAAAAGTAAGTACTGAAGAGAGGCAACATTATCTTCTTGCAGAAGCTCTGTGGGAAGAAAGCATTTACCTTTTATCTTTGAGCAAAGCCCCATCTATACCATACACTATCCACTTTCAATAAATTATTAATGTATGTACAAGGGAGGAAGAAGATTTACCCCGATTTTTTTTCCTAACTTCACACTGTTTTTTCTCTGTCTCAAGCTGTGTTACAACCACTCTACGCATGTTCAGCAGATGATAATGAAACCGCAAGTGTTTATCTCAATCCAAGATGGCTTCATTTTTTTTTGCTTGCCTTAAATTCAGATTTAACTAGAGTTTTAATTTCAAGGACACGAAGTTCACAAGAGGTGCATGCTTACCCTTTGACACCCCATCTACAAACTTGGGGTTTTTTTCCTTAAGTCAGTTTCATCCAGCCTGACTCTAGGATTTATCTGCCTCTGTCCCTATGTCCAGTAAAATCCTGGAGCAAGAGAAACTACAGCAAGGAAGAGCCTTGGTCTGAAGATGGGTGTCTGCTGTAGGGAGGGCAGCTCCACACCCAGTACTCCACTGTGATGTTTTGGCTCCCAGACAAGATGGCAGCGAAAGAGCGACATGTCAAGACAGCCCTGCAAGGCCTTCTTTTTCACTAGAAATTAATACTCAGAGAAAACAGTTATGGCTTTTTGGCCTCCTAAGGGAGAGATATATGCACACATTGCCCAAAAGCAAGATGAGTACAAACTTGGCTAAACAGTTTGCACTGTGATGGGAAATCACAAGTTGATGAGATGCCTGAAAAAAAAAACCCAAACCCAAACCAAAGAAAACTCTCCCGGGCCTCTCTGAGTCTGGTAAAGGGCTATTTCCAGCATTAATCTGCAAGGTGAGGCAAGGACCCGCAAGTTACTCCGTCATCCAGGGATGCCTTTTTATTCA
Source organism: Atrichornis clamosus (assembly GCA_013400975.1). NCBI lineage: Eukaryota > Metazoa > Chordata > Aves > Passeriformes > Menuridae > Atrichornis > Atrichornis clamosus. Next base: position 86,202 of record WBMZ01013902.1, read on the forward strand.
TGTTAGCACCATGAGGAGGCTGGTGCCCAACCTGTGCTTCCTCCACCACAGACACAGCCCTGGGAGCCCCAAGGCTGATGCTGTAAAGATGCTGTGGATATTGACACAATCCAGGGCATTCCAGCATGGAAACCCAAGGCAGTGCCAGAACGAGCTCAGAGTTACAGGCCCAGCTCCAACGGATTCAGTGACGGAGTCAGATGACGACAGCTCCATTCGAAATAGAAAGCTGAGGTGGAAAGTCAGTTACTCATCCAAATCCAGTGCTCTCCCCCTTGGAAAAGCATGGATGATGCATACCATCAGTTCTGAGATCACCCTGTCCAGATGTGTTCAGGCTGCAACAAGTCCACAGAGGACTTGAGAGTTAAGTCCCCATCCAACACACACACGCATGCTTTAGGATGAATATACTTACACGCACACATTTAATATATACATTTAAAAACTGCCCTGAGATTAGCTAGAAGTAACGTAAGTTAGTAGTGTAGTGGCTGAAAAGGTTGCTTCCATCTCGTTATAACAAGGCCGTGCAACAGCTGGATGTGGAAAACAGGCACTTCCCTGCTAACTAATGTCCAATACTCACCTTGCTAATGGATTAGGTGGAAATCCGTGGCTGTCTCAAGAGAAAGACAAGATGTAGCAGAATCCCATTTCTGGAAGTCCAGCAAACACTTGGACAGGAGACCTTGAGATGCACTTACAACCAAATAAATGAAGTTTAGCTGAAACAATGCTTTGCCAAAACCAACACAAAGACAGTGACCTCTGGAATTTGGTGCTACTTGCAGATGTCCTAAAGGATGCCATCAACGAAGTCATAAAAAAGGTACTTTAACCCCTGGCAGTGATTCATCTAAGATATTTTTTCTAGTAAAAAGCCTTATTACTGAGGGGAGAATTTCCTATTATTTGCAGGAAAATTCAGAGGAGAACAAGTAGATACTAATTTGTTAAAAAGACAGATAAACATGTACAGGAAATACTTCTATGAAGGTCCTGATCCTCTGAAGATTAACAATCTACAGTACTGGAGACAAAACCATGACACTGAGGAAATAAGTGAACTATAAAAACAGGAAGAAGTGGAAGTTTATTTTTTTTATGTTATTTTGAGGGAATATTTGTTTTTCTGAAGCTTAAGATGCCAGCAAAAGCCTTCATCTGCAGGTCACACTATTCTCTATACAAAAGCAGCTGCACTGAGTTTCCTCATCCAGGTCCCCAGAGCTGTCAGATGGGGAGGCCATCCTGCACATTACAGATCTGCTGCTTCCCTAACCAACACTGTTGTTTGGTTTTCACCTCATCTAATGTTATTATAAATTGTTGTGTGGACAATATTCTGTAGCTGACACCAATAAATCAAGTTATTTTGCTGTTGCATTTCCCCCCACAGCCACAGGACCAGGCGTTCCCTCCAGACACGTATTTTGGTATATTTACTGTAAGAGTACTAAGGTAGCACTTTTTGGAAATGAAGGGCTTTGCCACAAAAAGAAAACTATAAAGAAAAGCTGTTCTGGACTTCCCTGCCTTAGCTTTGTTCAAATGAAAATAAAGCCACCACTGCTGGGAATGACAAGGATGCAGCTGGGATGTGCTGAGGCCAACCACTGCTTCTGCAGAGACTTGGTGGCACAACTATTTTCAGACCATCGCAAGTCACCAGAGCTGAACACACCCCACCACTTTGTCTGGGGGCACCAATCTTTGCTTCTCTCTCAGAAACGTCTTCTGATTGCTCATGGTGTCATGCCTCATACATAAATTATCTTACTTAAGTGAGTCAGGCTGAGGCACAGCACTGTCCAGGGGTCTTCTACTATTAAAGGAGGAGGGAAGAGTATGAGACAGGGACACCACATCAATTTGTCTCCACTGAGGATCTTTCTGAAGCAACTTTTCCACCTTTTTCTTGCAAAATCCTGCAAGAAATTTAGATGATTCCCATTGCAACCAATGCTACGTACATGTACTGAATGCCAACCTAAAAGCAGAATAAAGCTCGCATCTGTCTGCAGAATTCCCATACCACAGAAAGCCATCAATGCAGAAAATAAGTTTAACTTAACCTGAAAAAAAGGTTTAAATATTTATGCTCCTAATATGTTCTCTTCACTTCACTCTTTAGTACCATTTATAGTTGAATTATTTTTGTCCACTGAAAGTCATCCCTTTGAACTAGGGCATTCACTGTTTAGGAAATACAATTAAATCTCCACGTTAGTTAGCAAATGTTAGTTAACTACTGGGGGGAAATGATCTACGTTAAAAAAAAGGCAAGTGCAATACCAGCAACCCAGCTTTCCACTTGAATTTGACCTCTGCCACAACTGCAATGAGGGTGTAGATGCTATTTGTATGGTTGCTGCATGGAACACTTGTACAAATACGTAAGTATCTCTACAATGGATCAAGTATTAAGCATTTGCTATTTGTCTGACACACAATATACCAAGCCACGTGCCTTCTGGGTTTGTATCAAGCAGAATGGAGACTGTCTGTAGAAGTATGGTCAACAGTGGGTACCTGCCTTTTGCCAATTCACATTCCCTTTCATGTGATTACTTACATTAAAATCCTGCTGGATTGCTGCACATTCAATAGACCAGCTGTTACCTCAGCTACCTTTGGGGTTTGTCTCCCCCACCTGTGCTTGTGTACCAGGGTTTTACAGGACCAAATGTTCTATACCACCCTGTAGCTCCTCCAGTTAACAACTGGTACTGGAAATTAAACAACTCACATAAATTAAAAGCAGAAATTGGAATAATAATAACAGACAGAGACGGAGCCCTTGAGCACCAGTTTTTAGGAAATCACTATCAGGAGCACTGTTAAAGTTCAGGCTCCCTGGCTAATTAAGTATTTGAGGTGATGGTGAGAAGCTGCACCCTTATACAGTACTTGCCAAGGTTCCCTGTGCTTTGCACCCTGACAGGTCACCCAGAAAAGCCATTTCAGCCCTGAAATGACACTGAGATATTCTGACTTCACTGCTTCTTTGCTCCAGATGAAGATGAAGGAATGGGCCATCTAAAAATCCTGGGCAGTGCTGCCACAAAAATACCGAATTTTGACTCCTGCCATTCAGGCAGATCATGAGGAGAGAGCCTTTTGTATTTTGCTCCATTGTCTGCCAATACCCAAGAGATACTTTCAGATGTCACGGACTGACTCTTCAAGTCCCTTTCTTCAAAGCATATAAAAATAGCATGAAGTAAATCAGCACAATAAAATTATGAATGCCTCATCCGAAGCAGGCTTCTGAGCTTTGGCAGTTCTGGTGACAGGACAGTGTCCAGGACAGTTGTGAGCCAGCTGAAGCTGAAAGTGTTGGACATTTCTTCTTCTGGGACACCTCATGGCTTCTTAGCTTTGCACAGCCCTGGAAGTGCAGGGCATTTTTGCCTTATCCATTAAATCAACCAGTGTCTGAGGTCCATGGGTACTTTGCATGCCAACGACAACAGAAATAAAATAAATAACAGCAAAACTTCAAGCAGCTTCAACAAGCTTCACGGCACTTACAGCGTGTGGACTCTCCTGCCAACCAAGGTGTCAATGGGGAAGGCTGAACTCTGGTGCCAGGGTCCCCAGATACCCATCATGCCTGTAATGACCAGCTGTTGCTGGTATGGAGGATGGTACAGGGACTATTTCACAAATCCCACTCCTGGATAGCACCTGGGACGTCCTCATGACCCTCTGCCAAGCACGTGGCACTGCAGGCTCCAAGTGGCTCCTCACTTGCTTTCCTGAAATGCTGCAGTGGAATGGGCACAGACGGCTCTGATGAGCCCAGCGGCACTCACACCGCCTGCAAATAGCTGGTTTTATTAACTCTAACCTGCACCCAAGGAGCTACATCCTGTTTAGATTTGTAGGGATAAAATTAAGCTTTTCCTTTGATAGGGAGTAATTTTTGCTCGGTGCCACAATGCTTGTTCGGGCAGGCTTTCTATTCACCCGGGGCAAGCATGCTCTTCAAGCTTAATTAGATCATATCCCCAGCTAAAAAACTTAACAGGTAATTGAAACTTCATGCCAACCTATGGTCTGCTCTGCCTGTCTCTCATGCCTCACCTAATGGAAGTCCAAGGGTGGGAGAGCAGCGTGGGGTGGGGAGAAAGTTTAATTTTAGCCAAAAGGAAGAACACTGTCAGCACACTGCCTAGCTAAAGAAATAAAAATAAAATAAAAATCCACTCTGCCACAGTCCTGCTCCATGACATGAGCTAACTAAAACATGCATGACCCATAAGGCAGAGGAGTGCTGAACGTCAAAAAGTGTTCACAAAACTAGAGGTACAACCACAGGCAACACAAGCCAAGAGTGCTGTGCTATGGAATGCGGGGAGACAGCCTGCACAAGCCTTGGAGCTGCCAAAGCCCTGAAACTACCAACAAAGGCACTCTTGACAAAACTAAGGCTTATCCTGCATACGGGAAGTTATCACCAGAAGCAAGCATATTTTTTAAGCACAGAAGAGGTCAGTATATTTAACATCTTAATTAGATCATGAATGACAAAGCCACAGCGCTGCAAAAGAAGTTCCTGTATTTAAAATGTTCCAAAATAAAATGAATATATAGGGACTGGATTTTAGTCTTTTAGGCGTTTCCTTCCCCATACTTAAGGTCTAGTTTTCAGAATAAGTATAAAATAGCACGAATGGACATGAGCTGTGAACAAGCACAATCCTTTCAATTTTTTTTAATTCAATTAAGTGAAGAAACTCATTCATGTTCCCTGTAACACAGCACCTTCCAAAGAGACATTCTGCCCTCTCTCCAGTCCTACATTTCTTCCCCTTTCAATAATCTCCCTTTGGTGTCAAGGGAGTTTCTAAATCCTCTTTATAAATTATATAGAAAGAGATGACTGAAACAGGCGCTCAACTAAGGACAATCCCACTGAAGCCATCCAAGGAAAACCCTCCTCAGTTTTGTGCCATCTCCCTAACCTAGGGAGCATTAAGGACAGCTCTGGCAATCTACAGGTAGGACTTTCCTGGACCTTACATTATAATCCTTGAGAAAAAAGATTATGAACTTTCCACATTTTTTGCTGTCCAGAATTTGAAGATAAACATCAAATCAGGAAAACACCCCAACGAGTTACTTCTTTCATTGATGAAGACTTATCATTTTCAAGCACCTTGAAATGCATGACGTAACAGGAAAAATGACCTATGGATTAAAGAATAAAAAAAAAATTCAACACACTTTTCTGCATTTTCTGTACTTGCTGCATGAGATCTCCAGCAGAGGTTTAGGCACTGGACAGTTACCTCCTGACACAACACCACTCCTGTAAAACACATCACGGTTCCCTGCACTGTTTGTTTGCACCGTGGACTTCCACGCCGCGCGTCCCTCCTCTCCAACCACAGCCATCCGTCATGCTTCAGCTGCCTCTCCCTGGCTATTTACTCAAGGCTGGGTACGGCCAGGAATTCCTCCGTGTAACAAAATGTACAAACGTGCTTTTATGTGGGGCATTTAGATGCTGGAGAGTGCTCTCAAGGAGTTTCCCTCTTCTGTCCTGACGAGCTGGTTTTACTCAGAAGTTCAGGGAGCAGCTGAAGTTTCTTGCTGACAGGAGTCACATGCAGAAGGAGAGGAAAGGGGCATTTATTCCATCCACCTAAGGAAACAAGAACTTAAAAAAGTGCAGAACTCAGAATCTAGGACATGCAAAGGCTAAACAGGCAAGAAAAAAGCCATGTGCTCTGTATCTGGTAAGAAATGCACCTCTGAATGATAAGCCAAGGAAGACTCATACCATCTGACAGTGAAAGGCACCATCTGCAGACACAAAGAGGATTCATGTCTACTGGTCTAAGAAAAATACAGTCACCACCTTCCTGTGCCCTCTGTACCAAAGCATGACCCAAGTGGCCCAAATTTACATCGTGGCAGTTAATAAAACCATAAACTGGAATGAATCAGTACAAAAAACATCAGTACTTTTCCTGCTGACCCATCAGCAATTAAGATAAATTTCTATGCCGTTCCATTCTTGCCTCCTCTCCCCACTGCTCTCATTACACACAGGGATGTTTCCTTCAATATACACTGCAAAAGAAATTCAGTGCTAACCACACTCAAAAGTAACATCAGTAGCTATTTACCAAGTATTTTTTAATGCATGCTAAGATTTGGAGAGTCACTTTCATATAAAGATGAGAGAGAATATGAAGGATCTATCTTTGATGGTTGGTTCTCAACTGTAGGAGAGTTAATGTTGATCATTTCAAGAGACAACCTCTTCCAGACACAGGCATGTTCTCTGCAACCACCAACAGCAGCTTTCAGCTAGATCCCTGGAGCCCATTAATGAGTTCTTTATAGCATTAATCACAACAAATAGCATATGTTATATATTGTCTCCAACTGTTCCACAGACAACTGGTCAGAGACAAGAGATCCAGATGCCTCTTGCAACGCAGTTGTATTTTCCTACCCCTGCTTACAGGGCAGGAGTTCCTGTAATATTGGGCAAAGGCAGCATCTGGCTGCTTTAAACACCCATACCACGAGTAGGTATAGCCAGTACCTGTGACCCACAGTGGATGATGATCTGGAGAATGTCCAACCAGGAATGCTCACCTTTAGTCTCACCTCTACCATCTGTACCCCAAGCACAGAAATCAGAGCAACTTTTTCCTTCTTAAAATATGTACAGGCAAGTACTACTTGAGTATTTTCAGGAGGGTACCAAGCTCATGTAGAACCACAAAACGTGGTAAATGGTCTCATGAGAAATTATTCCTCCCATTTCTGCAGTAGAGAGGAAGCAGAAAAGGAAAACAGCCTAATAATATTGAATTCCTTTTTTTTCTTCATATGACATTTGCACAGAAGGTATGCCTTTTACTCAAATCTCAACACTGAAGGGCTGGAACAGAGAACATGTTCTCCTCTGTATCACCTTACCCCAAATCAACATTTGCAGTCCAAAGAGAGCAGGTTCACAAAAGCACCCTGGGATTTCACTGCTTCAGTCACTGTAGAACGTGGAGTGCATTTGGCCAACAGAGGCAAACCCAAAGCAGCAAAGAGCTCTCCTGCCCACTGCTATTCCCCTTTGGTTTTGTTTAAGTCAGCGCTGAGAAAGCAAATTAAGCTTCCAACTCTCAGCTCCCATAATTGCATGAGATACGCAGCATCGACTCCAGAAGTTTATGTATTTTCTCTTTAAAACATGAATGGGAAAGTGTACACAAACACCCTTCTTTCCCCATCCCTTCCTTCCCATAAGAAGGGCTGTTTGTTTTTTTATTCGACCTTATGAAAGCTTGGGGAAGCTATTCCACCAATACTCTGATAAAGGTAGCCCACACTTCCTTAGAGATATAGAGCAAAGGGAAAGAGGAAAAAAAACCCAGCCACCAAAACACCCCTACCAGCAACAAAGCTGCTAGATGTATTTTTTAATGACTTTTGTACAGAACAGTAAATTTTATCAAAAAATTAATCCCGTCTACAGCTCACTTAGAGCATTCCTGAACAAGGAAACATGGAGTACACAGATGCAGAGGCACCAAGTACTGCAGAATTTCAGTGCTTTGCAGCCAAACCAAGACACGAATGCCTCACAGGGGGTTTTGTTTCAATTTGTGGATCTCCAGGACCACCAGTACATGTAGCTGTTAACTCTAGAGAACAGTCTTTTTTGCTGCTTATGGGGGCTTGGAACGAAAACGGGGGGCTTTTCCACATGCACTGGAGATTTATTTCAGGAACCTTGTTTAAAGGCACACATGCAGAACCAAACCAAATGAATGGTTGGTGGCAGGCTTCCTTAAGCTGTAATTATTTTCATTCATAGGCTGTGATTTTAAAGGGCTCCTCAACTGCTCACTGGGGGAGGATCAGCACAGCTGAGGTCACCAGGACACCAACCATTACCTCCACACCCAAAAACTGGGAGACCCTGATTAGATCTTGGCCTCTGGGTACACAAGTATTCCTAGGACCCAGTAATAAACCTGGGAGAGAAGCAAGAAGATTTTTAATATGCAAGCACAGGAGAGAAGCTGAGTAAAAACATCACTGTATGGCAAGCACACATTTTTTAACATCGTCCTGCCCACCACCATGCAAGACAGCCGCAGCAATCCCAGGACCAATAAACTCTTTTGGAATTTGATCCATCAAAAGGCATCAAAATAAGCCTATTTCTGTCTCTGCTATATCTGCTGTCTGCTAATCATTTCTACATGTATCACATACCTATAATCACATCTTTTAGGTGGGGGAAGATCATCCTCCCCCATGTACACATCAAGTCGAATGGATAAAACCCCCCACCTTCCTCCTGACTCTGCCCATCCGCACAACTCTGTGTTTGGAAGGATTTTAACCAAAAATGGTCACTTATCCAGACAGACTGACCTGGGAAGGTTTAGGACTTCTGGGAAAGGGTGAGGGAGACACAGACTTTAATAACCAACAAAAGCACAAACAAACCTGATGAACAGCTCAAAAAAAAAAGAAGTTGGTATTTATCATATAACTTGTTTTAGGAACTACTGTAAAAAGGCACATCACTGACCTGATAAGATCTTCCAAACTAGTGGAGTTTATGTATACATAGGCACAAGGGGAAATGGTTTATTTGGGCTTTAAGATTCTTCCTGTAGGATGCAGTGTTTATAAAGGGTATTTCTAGAACTTCCTGACTGCATTTGTGAGATCATGCTCTCGGTACGCCTCCAGTTCCCCCTCCACACCAGCCTGCCCCTCTCCTATCAATCTCCCTTTAATTTTTTAATTTTAGTTTTTTAACCCATCTAGTTACTCCACATTTCACTTCCTTCAGACAACAAGCAGAAGCTCATCTCCAGCAGTGTTTAGTAATTTTCCAGCCATTCAGCACACACTAATGAAGAATTACTATACCAAAATGCCAAATACTTGTACAGAAAAAAATTAGGAAATTTTTCTCTTAAGCAGCTCTAGTGGCTCAATTGTACTGCAGCGTTTTATTCTTGCTTTTAAACACAGAAAACAAGCTCTGCACTAAGTTTTTCTTCTAGTTCAACTAAACACCAGGTGCCTTTTAAAAAACACAATGTCATTCAAGCAATGCAAGTATCAGAATTACTGTTTTATAAAACTCTCTACTATTTCCTAACCTTTTTTTCTTTACAGCCACCAAACTGCACACATCCAGTAACATGTAAAGTAATGATGGGCTGCAACCAGCTTAACACATCCCATGCCAAGTTTCAGTCAAGGATGAATTATGCTGGCAGCACTATAAATCTGTAGTGATAAAGTTTTTGTTGTAATTTCACCAGTATTTAAAATAAAAAAGCACACCACTGAAGTATCAGTGGCTTTTCTGTAAGTTATGCACACTTTAAATACATGGAGCATAACAAGCTCCTGAAGTACAGGGATTTACACTGAGGTCTAACAAGGGTTGTCTGTACCCCAAGCATCCATCGCCACCAAGGCAAGCAGGGGTTTTAACAGAAATTTAAAAATTAAAATTAAATCTTTAGAAAGAAATCAGCGCTAAGGAATCAGGCACCTTGGGTTTTAGGAAATGTGATCACATAAGGTGGCTGCACCACCAAAACTGTGGAGAAGACGGCAGAAGGCAGGTCTGGCCCAGACTTTCAGCCATGTTCTCTCCAATGCAGCCCTTCCACAACCAACCTGGCAGCACAGGAGGGTGAATTCCTCAGCTTGCCAGCATCATCAGGACCCACTGCATGGGGCATCTAAGGCAAAATTAGGCATTCATCACACCACTGAGCCACCGGACTTCTAACCTCAGACACCCACACACACAGTATGGATGAATGATACAGAGGTGCAAGATGCAAGTGTTAAGAGTAATTACACAAATAAACAAAAGTAATTGAACAAAAATTAAGCTACACATCTGAAAACCTCCAAGCAAGCTTTAAATTATCCTGGGTGATACTTTCAGATCTCTCCATAATTTCTAAGAACAAGACAGTTTGTGAGTAACTGCAACCCCAGGGCCATATCCCTGCAGCAGCCATCAACTGTACTCGCCAGCTCTGCTGATCCCTTCCAGCAGCTCTTTATGGCATCCCTTGGATCACTGCAGAACAAGAGAAGTAGCTCTCCAGTATTACAACCTGGATACTTTTTCCCTTCCCAGTCCTCAAGATTTTACAAAGATCAGATGTGGTGACAGCCGCCCAGGATGCCGCTCACTACCAAGGCCTAATCCCAGCTATTCACCCACCCCTCGCCTCGTTCTGTCCCAACCTGAGGCAAAGCACACGCTTCCCTGTGTGCTGCAACTTGAACATTAGTTACTAACCTCCTGTCAGCTCCGGGGCATACCTTTTCACTCGTTAAACCAGGTAAACAGCCAGCATGCCTTCCAAGCACTTGGAAACCCAGGTGGGAGTGTCTAGACATGTCAGCGAAGAAATGCAGCGAGTGGAGGTAAGCTGAGCTCTCTGCTTATAGCGAAGGGGGTGAACACCCATGGGTATCTTTTCAGGCAGCAACCCCCTCAAAACTGGGACCTATTCAAGGTGCTACGGGTTAGGAGTCAGTACAGCTGCAGAAAAATGAGTGCTGCTAATATTTAAAGGGAAAAAAACAGATATACACAAGGCTATGGGAGACTCTTCTTTCACATCGTATCTGTTCCCCCCCAAAAAATGCTTTCCACCTCCAGTACAGGAATTAATAAAGGATAAATGGTCTAGAGACTCAAACAAACAAACAAAAAAATTACACAGGTGTGCTTTAGCTCACATGCTAATTGCTGCCAGTGGCATCAACTAATCCTAAATATGGACTTAACTCCTGTAAAACCACATCGTTTAAGAAATGTTGTCTTTCTACACATGTGAGAAGACCAGAAAGGAGCTGGTAGGTGAGACTGTGGTGCTGCAACAGGCTCTGGTGTTTAAGGAAGCAGCTTTGTGATTTCCCACAATACAAATGCCTTCAGTGTATTTCAGAGATAGGAAACTAATCTTGCTCCCAACTACTCAAACAGGCAAAGCTCAACATTTTAAGGTACAAGAGGGAAGCTGCCACTTTTAACTAGCAAGAAAAGAAGTAATGGGACTATCCAAACAGGATGTATGTATAATGCAGTTAAAAAAAAACAAAACAACAACCTAAGTGTTTCCAGACCTCCACAGGACTTGAGTGCATGTGCAGAACACGCTCCTGTCCCTGCACGGCAGCGCAGGTCCTTACAAGCAGGGAGCTGTGTTTCCCAAACCTGGGATCAAAAGACACTATCAGGTTTTACAACACATCTCCCAGCGCCATCAGCGCCAGTCTGGCAAAGAGCAGCAGCAGAGGTGGAGCACTGACCAACTCAACTTTCCTATTCAAAAAGAGGCGGAAGTGGTTACTCTCAACAAGAGACAAACACTTTTGTTCCTGTGGAGAGATGTACAGAGGTAATGAGTCCTAATACTACTTTTGAAAGCTCACTTAATACACATGCAAATTAAAAAATCCATTTACCGTTTAGGTATTCACTGAATAAACTATTTCTGGCTTGCATTTTGCCTCATTTCTGCAGTACCTCAGACAAAAAGCTCTAGCTAGCAAGCAACAAGCTCCATCATAATGGCAGTCTTCAGGTCATGAAATGCTTTAGTCCCTGCCAGGCACTGCTGTCAAAGTCCAAGCACTTTGGGCAACTCTGCAATCCCAATTTTGAAAACGCCACAGATGGGGAAATCAACTTCTGTTGTTAGAAAGCCCTGTAACCCCTCCTCCCCACGCCTGCCAGTAAGAAGTTTCCTTCCTAGCTGGAATAGCCATCAGCGATACTCAGCTGATAGACTCAAGATCTCTCCTCTGATTACAGAACTCGTGGGAGTTGAGAACAAAGGCAGGGGGAACACAACAAAAACCCAAAACAGTCCTTGAAGTGCGAGTTGCAAGCAAAGAAAGTCAAAGAATAAAGTTATTCAAAGAGCATAAGAATAAGAAGGCTGGAGACAAAAACAGTAATTTGGGTTAAATCTCACTTAGACCTACTGCAACAGGTAGAACCTGCCAGCTGTTGGCAGCAGAGTCTCCTACAGCCTTGAAAGCAGACTTTGTAATAGTGCTTTTGATAAAACACACCTTACTTTAAGGTGAAGCACCTACTTCTACTGCATGGGGCAGACAGAGTCTTCCTCCATTGGCTACATCAGGTGCACGTTATGGTGATCACCTTCCCCTTGATGTGATGAGAAAATACTGCCAGGAGGGTATGGCTGCAGCAGGAATCATGGCAATGGCAGAAGTCCTGCTTCCTGGCAAGAGTAACACATGAAGGAATAGAAATAAACGAGAGTGCATAAAATAAACAATAAACTCTCAAGAGTGCAGGGAAAAGGAATGCAGACAGAAAATGAGGTGGAGCACATCCTCCTGGACTTTGAGATGATGTCCACCTGCCTACACAACATTTGTCTGACACCTAGCTGGAGCAGACAAAAGAGGTTGGGAGTATCGCTATGCTGTTTGCAGGTACCAACACTGATGGTCACACCGACACAATAAACACCCTAAAATGGCTGTGCCCATGGCTCCAGCTGCAATATTTGGGCATACCTTTGCTATTCTTGCTGCATCAGCAGGGTTTGCCCCTCACCCCAGCTCCATCCTGCAGCCTGGTGCCCTCAACTCACACAGTGGTGGGGGCCAGCAGAGGGTTTTCCTTGCCTTGCAAGGAAACAAATTGTGAGAAACGACACAGGCAAACCCAGCTTTTGCTCTGAAGAGCTGATGCAAAACCCAAGGTGAGGGTTAGACACAGAGAGAAGGTATCAAGGAGACAGCCAGTGCAGCCCAGCTGCATTTCTCTGCAGCTTGAGAGGGTCAGGTTTACAGTACTAAGCAAGCACCAGAAAAATAAATGATTAAAGGAAATTTGACAAGGAAAGGGGGTGGACGTGGGTAGAGAAACGGGAAGGAAGGAAAACTCAGAACATCTTGGCAGAAAACCAATAGGTAAGTAAAGAAACACAAAAAAAAAAAAGAAAAAAGAAAGCATTAGAAACCAAGAGCTGAATTTATCCATACCCAAGGTGGGAAGAAGTGGTCAGTGCAAGCAAGATGCTTGCTGCCAGGTGGGGAGCAAATCTCTCTTTCCAGTGCTGGGATTTATGTGACAACAGCTTCTTGCTTGCTTCTGGTAGTCTACAGAAATGGGGACCTGCTGCAGTTCCCATCTCCTGTCAATCAACTCCACAGTCTATCTGTGCCTTTTTTTAGTCAACTGACCTTTTTTATGTTACTTCTTTTTGAATTTCTACACTGCTTTAGAAGCCTAAGTTCTCCAAAAATCAAATGCTCCACTTAGCAAACAGGGCATGTATCAAAAACAGAATCTCCAGAGCTGTACTTTTAGTTTCACTGATCTTTGTGCCCTTTCCACTCCTGCATAGCTCTTGCAAGAGAGATCACCTTGTGCTGTTAAAAAAGGGGGGGGGGAAAGGGAAGACAAAAAAGCTACATTTTTCAAGGAATTTGTTGTAGGGAGCAGTTCCTGGGAAGGACATGGAATTTATCGATTCCTCAAGCATGCCAGAGTGGGAATGAAAGCAAAAGGAGGCATTGAAACCAATAGTTGTGTCTCATTCCTGAGCTCCTATTTTCCAGCCTGGTCCAGAAGAAGGACAACTACCATCATCTCCCTGCAATTTGGTGGCTGACAGGAAGCAATTTTGTGGTTTAAATCCAAAGATTCAAGCTAACAGCAAACCAAGCCCACGTTAAGAGTGAGCCTTGCCACACAACGTACTTTTGTTTGCAGCCTCAGGATTTAATTAAACAGGTAGATAAAACCTACCTTTTAACCCACGCTCCAGGGTGTGCCTCGGTGAGATAAAAAACAGGCTGCAAAAACAGGTCAAAGATGATCCCATTGCTGGTGCAGCATCTGCGCCGCACTCCAACACTGCCCCCCACCACCGTCCCACCACACTTCCCAAGGAGCGGAGCTGCACCAAAACCTCTCACTTTCTGGCCCAAAGGCAGGTTGTTTTGCTTTCTCCTCTTCAATGCAGAATCGGGGTTATCCAAGGGCCTGCCCAGGGCCATGGTGTGGACTAATGTGCTGAGAAATTCAAAATCCTGCTCCCTTCTGCTTGTGGCAACCCTCTTCCCACAGGTTATGCTTCCTATTGTCTGACCAAACACCCTCTCCATACATCTTCCACCTACAACTTCTTTTCACGGCATTTCCAAAACAGAAGTAGGAAGGGTAGGAAGGGTAAATTCCTTCTTTTTTCCCCCCACTTCTTCATCTGACAAATCTATTATTCCCTATAAACAGCAGCTTCTCCCAGTGACTGAACAAAGCAGCTACTTACATGTCATATTTTAAACAGGCGTGTTTTCAGGCCAAGAAATAAACAGTTATATTTTGCCAATCCTTCATTTCCTGTCCTATTTGTGAGCGATAATGTCACAACACACAGAGTGTCCCATGCCTTCCTCCCTGGCTGAAACTTGCAGCAAAATAATTTAGCTGAATGAGCTGCCATTGATACCTACAGAAAAATCAACAGTACTGGACTGGGCAAAAATGTAGTGAAAATGAAGAGGGGCAAAAAAATTTTTTTCAGTGCAAAGGGCAAACTGCAATACTGATGGACTCAGTACTCAGAGCAAAAACCACTGGTGTCTGCTCAGCAGCAGAGGGAAGTGGGGTTTTGGGACCAGCAAAAGAACCAATGAGAGCGAGTTACATTTAATTTTCTTTCCCTAGACCGGGAAAAAAAGCGTTGGTGTGATCGCACGCCACATTCTGCTGTCCTGGACAACACCACAGCAACCCTACACATATCCCACTTAACCCAGCTCGTTAAAAACCTCTGGGGGACCAGTCCCACTTGCCAACAGTTGGCAGGCGTGCTCTGAGCTCGCTGGAATAAATCAAGCATGTGTCAGAGCAGTGGGGACACTCCCGGGACACAGCTCGGCCAGGGCATCGCGGCTCCATCCCAAGCAGCGAAAGGCTGCGGACCAACACTTCCTCATTCTCTGACCTTTTCCATTTAATTACTTCCTGTGACTTTCTTGGAACCGTTCTTGGAACGAGCAGGCGGCAGCACAACCAAATCACTTTAAGGGTTCAGCTCCATTCTCCTCCTCGCACACAGAAAAGACACAGGCATCCCATCCAGGACGGTTCTGGAGAGGGTCACCGCAGCTGCCCATCTTCTGGGTGCTGGCAGCACTGCCCAAAATTCTCCCACTGCTTACACCCAGCACCGCAGCTTTGTCCCTCTGATTTATTACCTGGCATCCCCATTCTTCCCCCAGCCTGCGCCGTGCCAAGCAGCACGGGGTGAGAGGGAAGCAGAAATAAAGGCTGAGATGCAGAAAGAGGCGCTCGCTTTGCAATGACAAGTTGACCTCTAAGTATCGATCTGAAATGGTGCAGTTGTGAAGGGACTGATGAGTTTCCAACATACTAAGCCCTATTTGTTTCCCTCCTCGGTTTTATAAATTGTCTCAAAACTCAAAGTCTAATCAAGCTGTTATCAAGAAACTATCAAAAAGAAAAAGGAAAAAAAAAAGGGGAACCTCTTGTTATTTACTTGAAGAGGGTTATTTTAAAAGGCATCCTGACAGTGGTCCTTTTTTTTTGTAATCTGGCTGTTAACATTTGCTCACAGTGCACTCAGTGAAACAAGAATAGCTATGCAAATTAAAGCCAGATATCTAGGGCAAATAGCATGCTATACTACCATTGTTCTGACAGCTTGAGAAAACTTATCAGGAGAGCCTGTCCTTATTTCTTTTAACACCATATATATTGGAGAAAAAAAAAAAATCAAATCACTTCACCCACCACTGAAATGAAAAAACAACCCATGAGTCACCGGCTTCAGCAATGCTATCAATCAATGCAAGCCTGGAAGCGAGGAGCTTACAGAGGAAACCATGGCTTACCTAAAACACCTCGCCATGCCCTGCAAAGCGAAGGCCTGGACTAAAGTCTGACAAGGCCAACCACAGCCTCCAAAAGAGCCACTCGGGATGTGCACTGGGGGAAGGACCACGAGGCATCACTGGAAGTCAGCACATCCAGATCACAACAAAACAGCTATTGGTGGCCTGGGAATGGGTTTGGTACCAGCTCCCTGTGGTCCCCAGCACTCCCCACCTCCAAGCGATTGAAGCACAAAGTTGCTGGGTTGACAGGTGACTCCAGGAGAGGTGGCATGACCCAAGACATATGAAAATCATTAGCTGAAGTCTCTGCCAGCATGGCAGCACAACGGCACGTGGAGGAAGAATTCACTCCAAAATAATCTGCAGCCTACAATTAAGGGGAAAAAACCCCCCAACTAACCATCAGAGCCAAGTGCTTGCTGTTTTACACCAACACTCACCTCCGCACTGAACCCTGCAGGAAAACACATTTGGAGCAGTATCTTGCTGCAAGATGAAGCCTCGTGAGCACCAGATTTTTGTCCACTAAATTGCGTTAGGTTTGGGCCCGTGTTTTCAAACCCAGAGACAGGGACCCACTTCTCTTCCTCTTGTCCAATTTACAAAGTTAAAAAAATAAATCAAAACAAATGAAGAACCAGCAGGTTTTTATTGGAAATGAGTTGGCCACATTTTTCCAGCCTGTTAGGTCATGGCAATCTGCACGTGAGAAACTCAACTTCTTCTTTTTTAGTGGGTTTTTTCTTTTTTTCTTGTTGTTGTTGTTTGCAAGAACCTTACCAACTTCAAAATAACCACAATTTCAGAAGCTACATATAAACACGTATTTATAGTTTCTTCATTAAGAGCCTGCCAAAATAACAATTCCTCTCAACACACATATTGGAGGCAGCGGCCATTTCCTTTGCCACTCATATTTCTCCAGTAAATCGCCCTAAAGTAAGTTTACAGTGATGAAGGTGTAAGCGTGGCACATGCCACCAATTATGATTTTTTCGGACTCCAAAACCGAGCCCAAAAGTTGCACAATTTTGACGCTGCTTTATAAGCCCTGCGAGGAGTCATTTTAAAGCACAGTACATCCTATGGCGCTTGGCACCAACCCAGTCCTGCACGCCAGTGAGTCATTCCTCTTGACTGTCAAAACCCCGAAGGAGATAGCCAGGAACAGCCCTTGGGCCAGCACGGCGTGAAAGAGCCCTTCCTGCCATTCCGCTGCAACAGCTTTAGGTTTTATTTTGGGGAAGAAAGCATTAAAAAAGGGAAAAGGGCACCGTCGGGCATTTTGAAAGCCTCGGGGCGGCCTCTCCGGGAGTTTTATGAGCGGGGAGGTGGCGGGAGGGCTCCGGAGCGGGGGTGGGCGGCGGG
>WBMZ01013903.1:0-18505 GCA_013400975.1 Atrichornis clamosus
CCTTTGCAGAGGTAGCAATTTCCCGACAAGCTCATCTGAATGCAAACCAGCACACCTAATGATATGGGCTGTGCTTTCATTTCCTGCACTGCTGCCTTTTCATTTCCAGGTTTGTTCCATGCCCATGCCCCGATGAAGGCTTCTTCTGATCCCTGGGATTAAAGGCCCCAGGATTTCTAAGGCAGGAATGCAGCAGTGCAGGCAGAAGACTCAGTTTATGTTCTGGATGGATCCAGACCAGGCAAGTGATGTTTCAGTCTGTATCACTCTTCTGGGGTTGTTTGAGTTCCACCAATCCTCAGCTGGATGCCCAAGGAGTCCTGTGCATGAGAATATGCCCCATCCTTCTCTTCCCCTTTCTATGGTCACTTCTTGCCTTTCCATGTCCATGAACTGTGATACTGGGTTTGGCCCCAACCTGCCTAACTCTGCCCTCAGGAAAAATTTCTGGCTTGTTTTGACTCATCCCATCTTTGTGCAGCACAAACAATGCCAGGGGCTTGTCTGGCTCTTTCTCCTTTTCCACAGTGTCCCAAACCTGCTGCAGTTCTCCCCAGGCGTCCTCAGCAGAGTTCACAGTGTGTTGTGTTCCTACAGTGTTGACTTTTACAGGGTAGCAAGGTAGGCCCATGCAATCCTCCTGAAGCTCAAGAAGGCCAAGTGTAAGGTCCTGAATGTGGGTTGGGTCACTCCCAAGCATGGGCACAGGCTGGGTGATGAGTGGACTGAGAGCAGCCCAGCCAAGAAGGACTTGGGTGTAGTAGTGGGTGAGAGGCTGGGCATGACCTGGCAAAGCGCACTTGTAGCCCTGGAAGCCAATTGTATCCCAGAGTTGCATTGCATCAAAAGAAGAGTGACTACCAGGTCAAGGGAGGTGTTTCTTCTCCTCTACTCCACTCTCGTGAGACCCTAGCTGGAGTGCTGTGTCCAGTTCTTGGGCCCTCAACACAAGAGGGATGTGCAGGCGCTGTAGCAAGGCTGGAGGAGGCCACAAAGATGCACAAAGAGCTGGAGCCCCTCTGCTATGGAGACAGACTGGGAGAGCTGGAGGTGTTCACCTGGAGAAGGTGCTGGGGATACCTTAAATCACATTCTAGTGCCTAACAGGTCTTCAAGAGAGATGGAGAGGGACTTCTTACAAGGGCATGGAGTGACAGGACAAGGGGGAATGGGTTCCCACTGAAAAAGGATAGATTCCTATGAGTTACTAAAAAACATTCTTCCCTGTGAGGGTGGTGAGGCCCTGGCACAGGTTGCCCAGAGAAGCTGTGACTGCCCCATCTCTGGAAGTGGCCACATTGGCCACAACCTAGCCAGTCAAGGCCAGGTTGGATGAGGCTTTGAGGAACCTGGTCTGGTGGAAAATGTCCTTGCCCATAGTGGCAAGGTTGGAACTTAATCATCATTAAGGTCCCTTCAAACCCAAACCATTAAATGATTCTATGAAATTTGAGAGGTGCTCTGTGAAGCAGTTCCCTCCCTGTTGCTGCTTGCATGTAGCTCTGATCTCAGCCTGCCCAGCAGTGGCACCTGGGGACAGTGGGAAGTTGGGCTCCTGTCCCCCCAGCCTGTGTTGCTGTAAAGCACATACTTGCAGAGCTTTTACAGTTACTTCTAGATTCGGGGATTTTGATGGTGAAAACTGTCCAAGAAACCTGACTCGGGGCAGATCCATTGGAGGCTATACCATAAACAAGCTAAACCAGCCTTGTCACTGCCCTCAGCTTAAAATACACTGATACACTGGAGTTCTCAGGGCAAGTAACCTACCAGCTTTTCTTCCTGTTCACTTTCCGTGGGCCTCCACTGGTGGCCACAGCTGGAGAATGAGGCCTTTGGTAGGAGACACAACTGCCCTTATGGTTTTGCCATTGTGGCCACAGTAGACCAGGAAGGGAAGGACCCTTCCTTGCCCTGCATTAGCAAGTGGAAAACAGCCATCAGCCAGACTCTGGATAAGATTCTCCCTGCTTTAATCCACTGCCAGAGAGTGGTTCCACTCTTTCTCATGTCTCTCCTTCTTCTCAGGGAAACCACCAGTGCTGGAGGGAGCTTTTATGTTCCTGAGTCCATGCCAGTTTCTCTGTCCAACAGCTGGCAATATCTCAGTGATCTTGTTTCCTCCCATGAGCAAAAGGAAGGGTTCTGGGGACCTATTCTCAGGCAATCCCACTACAGCACTGCTTATGGAAGCTCAGCTCCAGGGTGCTGAGTTTCCAGATGGATCCCACCCTTTGAATTGGAGTCTGTTGTTCATGAAGGACCATCCACTTCCCCTGAGAAATCTCAAGGTACTCGTTTGTTTTCCAACTGTTATTTCAAGATATCCTGCCTCTCCCAAGTGCCATGGATCTGCTCTGACAGCCCTGTGTGAAACTTTGCATGCCCCTGTTTACCTCAGAGGGCTCTAGGCAGTGTCGAGGAATTCACAGCAGATGTCAGTGCCCTGTAATCTGCTGTTTTGTATTTCTTGGATATTTCAGGTCCTGACTTTTGTTGCTCCCTGGGGCTGCAGAGGGCTTCAACACTCCACATACACAATTCCCCCCCAGAATGCATCATTTTTAGGCAGAAATTACAAGCAGTGATGTCTACCTGAGGACAAACCCGGTCGCAGGCTCTTTCTGCTGTCCCAGGGTTTTTCCCAAATGCCACTGAGAAAGAGACCACGGCTGACAAAGGGTGGGAATCAGCCTGTCCTTGGGCAGTGATGCCTGGGCCTGGATGCAGATCTAAGGGCCAAGTGACCAGGTGGATGCAGGAGGTTGGTAAATCTCCTCCAGAAGTGCCGTTGCTTCTAGAAGGAAGGAGTAGATGTTCAGTTCAGACTCAATCATCTCATTTGGAGATTTCTACACTCATGTGACATTAATTCCACACTCTCCATAAAGATATGTCTGCCATGTTGATGCCTCCTCACTATGAAATGACTCTCTTCACTATCTGTGTGCAGAAAGAAAAGCTCTGAGAACATGATTTATCTGTTCTGAAATGAAAATTGGGAGGGGAAAAGCAAGCGCTGTTTGGAAGTGCAAATATCCTTCCAGTGAGTGTAAAGAGACACTTGCTTCCCAACCAGCCTTCTACAGCTCTGCCCTTTGAGTGCTTTGCCAACTGCATTAAAGTTTTTCCACAACAAAGCCCAAAATGGGTGGAACAATGGACTGTTAAAAATTATGTGGGGTTTTAGGTGTGGAAATGCCCTGACACATCTAGTATGAAGCACACCATTTTGCATAATTTTAATTAAAAATAAAAGAGTAGATTCAGATACTAAGGAGAGGAAAGAAGAGGAATTATGTAAACTTTGTTTGCAGTCTTATGCTAGAAATAATGACTATAGGTAGAGATATCAGACATTGCCAAATTTTATCTTGAATCAGAGTATGATTCGATGAAATAGCTATAAGAATGGGGCATAGATACATCCGGAAAATGTCAGACTAAATGGAGAAACACATGTGTATTTCCTAAAGCAATGAGCCAGTTGCTGGGATTTCTTTAGGGGATTCAGACAAACCCTGACAAAAGGAAGCACAAGACAAACAGGAGTAGAAACCTGTGGGAGCACTACTCCTCCAACTCTGTTACATCCATTTATGGATGGGGTTTGTGACCCTTTCCAAACACTGCTCTTTAAAGCACTGGGAGGCATTCTGAATTCACTCGGGAATGAACAGAGGGTGGGGGGAGCAGCAGAACTCAGGCTCAGCCCAGGAAGAGATTGCTCTGAGTGAAATGAGCTCATTGGGATATTGATGGCTTCTCACTATCTAGGATGCCCACACAGACCTACACTTCAGTGAGGACCTTCTACAGGTCAGAAGTCATGGGAGGGAGGGGATGAATCTGTTTGCTCAAATGAGGCCCTTTGAAAAGCCACTTCACTTCCTCCGGAAAGCCCGTCCCAGAGCTTGCTTCACTTCATTGTTTCTCAGTGTGTAAATGAAGGGGTTTAACAAAGGAGTTACCACTGTGTTAAAGGTATTCACGATTTTGTTCAGATCCAGGGAGTTCTGGGCTGATGGCTTGACGTACAGGAACATGGTGGAGCCATACCAGATCGTGACAACACTGAGATGGGCAGAGCAGGTGGAAAAGGCCTTTCTCCGGCCGTGGACTGACTGGATCCTCAGGATAGAAGAGATGATGTACATGTAGGAGACCAGGGTGACCACACAGGAGGCCACTACAACAATTATGGAGACAAGGAAGGTTGCCAGCTCCACAAGCCATGTATCACTGCAGGAGAGAGCAAGGCAAGAATCTATATCACAGAGAAAATGATTGATGACATCTGGCCCACAGAAAGTCAGCCTGGATGTCAGAAAGGCCAACAGGGAGATGGCCAGAAAGCCTCCCAGCCAGGAGCTGAGTGCCAGTCGAGCAGAGAGGACATTGTTCATGAGGGAGCTGTATCTCAGCGGGTAGCATATGGCTAAGTAGCGGTCATAGGCCATGACAGACAGGAGAAAACACTCAGTGGAGCCTAGAGAGAGAAGAAAGAACAACTGGAAGATGCAGACACTGAAGGAGATGGTCTGGCTAGTCCCCAGCATGACTCCTATGGCTTTGGGAACAACACCGGTAGTGTACCAGATCTCCAGAAAGGAGAGATTACACAGGAAAAAGTACATTGGGGTGTGTAGGTTGCTGCTTGTCCACACAAGGGCTATGATGGATGCATTGCCTATTACTGTCAGAGAGTACATCAGCGCAAATACCACCACAAGGCAGACTCGGGATTGCCATGTGCCTGGGAAGCCAAGAAGGATGAATTCTTCCACCCTTGTCCCATTTGCCATGCCTTTCCACATATTGAGGTCCATCTGCAAAGACAGAAAAGTTTTTATGAGAGTTTGCATGCCTGTGCTGGTCCTTCAGATGCTACAAGTACTGAAATAAAGCCATGATCCCTGAAAATACAGTTGGTGCACAGCATGGGAAAACGGCATTTATCCTAAGCTAAAATTGTCAGAGAAATCCTTCCCTAATGAAATGTGTTTGGACAACTAGATCTGATCCTGAAAATCAGGTCTATGCCACCAAATGAATATTTGGAGAATTATTAATCAGATCGGGCACCTCCATTACAATACGGGCAATGTAATCACTTCTGCGAGATGAAAATCCCATTTAGGAAACTATGGACATCAGGCTGAGGCTCTCCAGCCATGGGAAAACCTGTTGCAAGTAGGAAGGGAATAACATAGCCTACACTCCTCAAGGCAGGCAGTACTGAGGTGTGGTATCAACAAATGCAACTGATGAATAAAAAAACTGTTATGATAATGTGGCACTGCAAGAGATTTTCCCACCTTTTCTAGGTCAGTTTATGACAAGGGATTGAGACTAATCTGTAACCACACAGGGCAGCAGATTAGTATGAAAGTCACTACTCAAGGACTCCTATATTTGCTTTCTTCCTAGTCTCCGAACAGGAAGCTTTTGCAAATACCTCCATTTCCTGCACTGATGTCTGCTTCTCAGCACAGCTACTAGGGGTAGGATTCACCTCTTTGCAATTTTGCCATCTCAGAGTCAGCAGAAGGATTTCTGCTGACCAAGCTGAAATATCAGTGAAATACTCTTATCTCAGCTCCTCAGATTACCCTCCTTCTTTCTCCATGGACAGAGAAAAGGCATGAGGGAGACACAGTTCATTTTGCCTTATATACATGGCTACAAGCCCTCTAGAAGTGCCAGGTCTAAGGTAGGAGCCTAGTGAGCACCTCAGATGGATGTCAGATATCTCATCTTGGACAGAGGTATTCCAAACCTCACTAATTGAAGGCAAAGTCCTCTGAGTTGAATCCCATTAAAGGTAGCTCTGCTGAACTGTCGCTGCAGACAAAGGAGGATTTTTGATCTGTTCTCTAAGGGAGAACTTATCCTCAGATGGATGTGGAAGACAGATGGACTAAAACACTATCTGGATGATATCTCTCTCTCCTATCTTCCTCCACAGCAATATACACCAGAAATCTCATGTACTTAAAAAGCAGAGAAACACCTCTTAATCCAGATCTCCTTGTACATGCAAGGCATCGGAAGTCTAAGTTATATGTCTTGGGCAGGCTTCACTCACCAGATTTGACAATGGAAATGATCCAAATGACATCTTGTCATGAACCATCCTCTCGAGGAAGCCATGGTCCCCTTGGCTCATGGAGAGCATTAGAAGGATGTAGATTTATTGGGGGGAACTCTGGATTCAGTGATGTTAGAAGGTGAGTGGATGAGCAGCTCTCCCCTTGCCGACTCACTTCAAGTTGTTCACAACTGCCTGACCTTGTGTCCTCTCCATCCAGTAGGAACTGACAGCGCTCCTGATCTTTCCCCTCTCACAGCCACCACTGTAATTCCACTAAAGGGAGCTTTGTGTGCACACACAAAGTGTAAACTCTCTTCAGTTTAGCCTCATATTGTGAGATCATACACCAGAGAGTCGCCAGCATCATTAGCATAACAACATCCCCACACCCAGCTCATTAACACACTGAAGCTCCGGCTGGACACACCTAGGAGACTGTTTTCTGTTTTCCCTCTGTGTGCCCCAGGGAGTTTGACCTGTGGGAGGTCTTGTGGGCTTGTCGGAGATGGATAGTACTCTCTTCACACAGGCCAATTAAAGAACAGCAGTGCAATTCCCCAAGTGGCTGTTAGGCTGGGTGTTTGCCTCCTGCCTACAGCTGTGGTATGAGAACCTTGTCAGGAACTCAGCTGATATGAGATGTCTGAAATAGTTATGTTCCACGAGACTGGAAGTGTCAAGTATTTGGTGCTGGATACTAAGGTGGTCATGAAACCTCCAGAGTGGGAAATAACTAAAGGCAACTATGGGCACATGAATACAGAGACTGTAAGGTAAGGGATTCATCTACCTCTTTTCAGAGACTCTAAATGCACTTAAGGCCTATGTTTTCAGTCTTAATTGAAGTGAAGAACTAAGTAAAGATATAAGTTCAACATTAGATAAGACATCAGAAGAGTCGTTGCCTCCAGAGAAGGTGTCTCCAATTGAAGTACTCATCTTTGTTCCACTGATCATCAGCTGAGAGAAACAGGCACTCTCAAGCCTCAGTTCAACCCTTACAAAAAATGCTGTCTCCCACAGATCAGGCAATCCAGACCTTACAAACATCTATTTTATTTCTGTTGACACTCAAGATAAACTAGACAGCTGGTTTAGACCACACACACACACAAAAATACACACACTTCTCATCTTCTAGGTATCTAGACTTAGTCACCTCCAGAGAGAGTCTGTCTGCGCTGTCCAGGACCACCACACAGGTGTTGGACTTGACAGAGACATTTTCTTCAAGTCCTGTGTCCCAGGCTTCAGTGTGGTTGAGAGAAAAGTGGCCTGTACTTGGTGTGAGATGGAGATGCAGCTAGTGGGAGTAACGTGCTCAGCTTGAGCCTGTTTACTGACCATGAAACCATGTCCCTGCTATCTGTCTGTTCTATCCATGGACATGGATGTGGGTTTTAGCCATAGGGTGGAGGTGTGGGTAGACTGTGGGTTCACTTGTGATCATTTGATGAAGCAAGCCATGCACCTGACCAGGTACAGAGACCCTGCTGGGATCTTGTCGTAAGCTAGGGTATTCAGAGGCCACTGTTGATCAACTGCAGGATCTGTGTCTCCAGAAAGATGATTTCTGCCATTTCCTGTGCACATCTGCTTTCAGATGGGATAAGTCCCGTGGGTGAGCTAATGTCCCATCACTAACTGTGGGAAGTGTTTACAGTGTCTGTTAGAGCTTGTCCTAAAGAGCAGTTGTGCTCCCCATCTGCAGGACATGCTCTGAGACCAAGGGGTTGTATCTGAGCAGAAATGCTGGAAGGCTGAGCCTGATCCTCGCTGTCTCTTGAGAAATCAGGAATGTACTTCTCAGCTCCAAGGGAGAGTGCCTGAAAGGGCCCCACTGCTGTGTTTCCCAACCTTCCCTTCCTCTAGGAATCAATGGTCTGCTTGTGTCCCCACCATTTCCTCCCCCACCCATGGCAATGCCTTTTATTCTCAGCAACTTGAGACAAGGACACCAAAAAAGAATTACATGGAGGCTGAGGCTGAGATGCAGAAAGCTTTAATGTCATTGAAGCAGGAAACAAGTTCCCTTACAGAGGAGGCTGCTGGTGGTGGTGGGAGACCACATGCAACTGCCAAAAGTCTGTGCCCATCACCCACACTGGAGATCCCACAGGGCATCTGTCTGCCTGCCCCACAGTGGGCAGGAGCCAGCAGATCCCCCAGAGAGGCTCTGAGAACCTTACAGTCCAGAAGTATGGAAGACAAGAGAGAAGTGGGAGAGAGAGTAAGGCAGGGAAATCAAACACTGGCCATGGTTTCAGAGAGCCTCAGTTGCCCTTCTTTGAAAGGGCAGCATTGGATGTTCGGCGTCTCTGAATTCAATGGCCAGGAGCTCTGTCCTCAGTCCAGCATCAGCTTCTGGGTTCTTGGGAGTCCTTGTCAGGGCTGCACCAGTGTCTTTAGCATGGAGGGCACCTTCTGCCACCGTAGCGGTTGGTGATGCAGGAGAGGTCAAGGCCCTCGGAGTTGATGGGCACTCCATCACAGCTGAGGATGCTGCCGACAGCAGCAGAGGTGGGGGATCCCCCCACGGTGTTCTGGGGCAAGGAGCTGAAGATGGGGCCGGGCAGGGTCACCACCACAGGGGAGGGCTGGATGGCCACGGTGGAGTCCTGGCACGGCCTGACACAGGGCGCATTGCATCTGTTGGCCAGCGGGGTGGGGCCGCAGGGCTGGCAGGGACGGCACGGGCTGTAGCAGGACATGTCTTGGGGCTGGAGCTGCACCTGGCAGAGAGGGAAGGGAAGGAAGCAGAGCACAGGCACATGTGAGGAGCCATCATCCTACTGCAAGAATTTCAGTGGTACCTGCTAAACCAAAAGGGAGAAACTCGGCAGTGAGACAAAGGGGTTTGCAGCCTCATCTTGACACAGTACTGCAAAAAAGTCACATTATTTCCCCAACAAAGAATTCACTTAGTCAAATCCTTGACACTGTCTAAGTCAGACCTTAGCCTTTCTCTGACCCCTCAGCAGCAGCAGCAGCACTAAGACCTCACATAGGCTGTAGGAACACACATCTGCTTCACTAGAAGAGAACAGGGGGAAAGAGCTTCAGACTCACCTGGTTCCCAAGGAGGAGACAGGAGAAGTGGATGAGAGAGCATGGAGTTGGGCTGGCTTTTATGGTGGCTCTGAGCTGCCCCAGGCCCAGAGATGGCTTCTATGGAAGTGGTAATTTCCTAAGGTGCTCATGATGTATGGAAAACCTCCCAGCTAATGACATGGGCTAGGTGCTTGTTTTCCGTGTTGCCACCTTTTCATTTCCTGGCTTATGTCATACACATTTCTTCATGGAGGCTTCTTCTGAGTGCTGGGATTGATATGCCTCAGGATTACCAGGGCAGGAATGTGTCAGTGCCTGCAGAATCCTCAGCTCAAGTGCTGGATGAGTGCAGCGCAGGGAAATGATGTTGGCCTGGAGCTCATTGGTGGTGTTGCCTGTGGCCTTGTTGACAGGAAGGAGCCCAGCTGCTCCCAGCACTTCAACCCTTGACTGGTCAGCCAAGGATATGCCATGATATCATTGCAAAATGATATGCCATGTCTCTTTCCTCCCTCCCTCCCAACTCGCACTTGTGTTCAGAATCTCAGGCATTTGGACTACACTGTAGGATTTCATTCTCTTCCTCCTAAAGCAGTCCATATGCCTTTCCAATATCTCCAAGGAGGGAGTATCCATAATCCTTCTGGGCAATGTGAGCCAGTGCTTGGTCACCCTCAATAATAAGAAGGTCTTTCCTGTTGTTTCAGACAGAACTTCTAGTGTTCCAGCCTGTGCCCATTGCCTGTGGTCCTGTCACTGGGCATCTCAGAGAAGAGCCTGGCTCTGTTTCCTTTGTACCCTCTGGATTTGGGTTGCATGGCAAGGTTTTGCTTGTGGAGGAACCAATGCCAGACAGCTTTAAGACTGATCCACTGCTGGCCAAGGCTGAGCCCATCAAAAATGCTGGAAGCATCTCTGGGATAAGACATTTAGGAAGGGAGAAAACACCTACTCTGGAACAGCAGGCAGAGGAGAGGTGAGAGAAGATGTGAGAGAAACAACCCACAGACACCAAAGTGAGTGAAGAAGAGGGATGGGAGGTGCTCCAGGAGG
Organism: Atrichornis clamosus; assembly: GCA_013400975.1. Lineage (NCBI taxonomy): Eukaryota > Metazoa > Chordata > Aves > Passeriformes > Menuridae > Atrichornis > Atrichornis clamosus. The sequence continues at coordinate 10,199 of WBMZ01013903.1, forward strand.
CCCTGTAAGAAGCTCAAGATGGATCAGGCTCCTGTCAAGACCTGTGACCCTGTGAAGAACAGGCCCATACTGGAAGAGATTTGCAGGCACGACTTGTAAAGAACTGCAGCCCGTGTGAAGGACTCATATTGGAGAAGTTCATGGGGGATTGTCTCCTCTGACAGGGACCCCACACTGGAGTTGGGGAAGAGTGTAAGAATTCCTTCTCCTCAGAATGAAAGGGCAGCAGAAACAACCTGTGTTGAACTGACTGAAGCCCTCATTGTCCATCTCTTTGGAGAGAGAGAAAATCAGGAGTGAAGTTGAGCCCAAGAAGAAGGGAGGGGTGGTGGGAAGGTGTTTTTAGATTTTGGGTTTATTTCTCATTATCCTACTCTGACTTGATGGCAATAAGTTAAATTAATTTCCTGAATTTACCATGACAGTAACTGGTGAGTGATCTCACCTGTCTTTTCCAGACCCAGGAGCCTCTTGTGTTTTTTCTGCTCTGTCTAGTTGAGGAGGGGGAGCGATGGAGCAGCTTTGGTGGGCACCTGGCATCCAGACAGTGTTGAAACACTGCACCCTCCCTTCAGGTGTTTATATACATCGGCAAGATTCATCTTAGCCTTCTCTTCTCTGTGTTGAAAAGTCCAAGCTCTCTCAGCCTTTCCTTATAGGAGAGACGCTCCAGTTCTTTCATCCTCTTTGTGTCCCTTCCTTGGATTCTCTCCAGCACTTCCATAGCCCCCTTGTACTGGGGAGTCTACAAAAGGAACCAGTACTCCAGGATTGGCCTCACCAGTGCTGAATCAAGGGGAAAAATCATCTTCCTGTACCTCTGGCAGCACTCCTTCCAATGCAGCCCAGAACACTGTTGCCTTTCTTTGAGGCAAGTGTCCATTGCTGGTTCATTGACAACTCGGAGTGCAGCAGGACAACCCAGGTCTTCTTCTACAAAAGGGCTTTACAGCTGAGGGGTCCCCAGCACATAATGATGTGCAGGGTTGTTCCTCCCCACATGCAGGACTTTGCTCTTCCTCATCCTGGACTGCAGGAGGTTCCTTGCAGCCCACTTCTCCAGCCTGATCAGGTACCTCTTAAAGGCAGCATCCACATGATCAAGTGATCTTGGGTAAATGAGGGCAGCACAAGTGTATTTCTTCTTGGGAAAACAGTGAAAGTTTTTTATACAAGTCAGGCGGCATTAAGGAGTCCAGTCTGATTGATTTAGTCCAGTGTGCTCTTCAGTCTTGTGGCCCATCAAGCCTGAGAACACCAAGACACTGAAGTGTTTCTATGGAAACGTGCAATGCTTGTCACATCTTTTGTCATGGGATGGCAACCAGGTTCTCTGGGAGCAACTGAAAGTGACTGATGAAGGCTGAGAAGTATTACACCCAGCACCTCATAAAAGAAAGATCCAAAACCCAGTGGCACACCCCATAAAGTGTACTGGCATGACTAAAATATTCACAGAATCATGAAATCATAGGTTGATTTAGGTTGGAAGGGACATTTAAAAGGTCATCCAGTCTAACCGCTTCAAACACAAGGTGTGCAGAGAGAGTAAGGAAGTTGTATTAAAAAAAAAAACTTAAAACTTTTTTATTTTTAATGTCCAATTAAGAAATACGTTGGAGTGGGGTGGGCAGCCTGATCTGGTCTGAGCTGAAAGACTGTATACTGTCTTCCAATTGGGTTATAAGTTTTATTTAAAGAACACATTCAGGAAAATTGTTGCAAGAGATGACGGTCTGCATCTTCCGAAACATATTTCGACTAGCCATGGTCATGGGAAAATTCCATCTTCATATTTTACAAAAAGCATCAGCATCCAATAATTTTTCATCTGGATTGCTAGAATGAAGTTTTCAAATCCATTCAAAAAGAAAACCCTTGTTGCTGTGGTGCAGGGAAAAGACACAGCTGTACGCACCAGCCGTGGAGGCAGGATGCCACAGTACCTCCTCTGGGAAGCAATATCCATAGAAATGTGCTTAAAAAGGCCATGATACTTTCAGGAAAGAGAGCACTGTTTGGAGAGAAGCATAGGAGTCAAAACCCTGTAAGGTTCAGATGTGCCAAGAAAAGTGCTGGCTGGTGTTCTCCAGGCTGACTATGTGGATCTGTATTCACCGCCAGTCCTGAAGAAACATGGGCCTTGGGGTGCCAGTTGTTCAGGGAAGTGCCTAGAAATGCATCCTCAGCGTAGGACTTTACTGAGGAAAAGCAAAAGGTCTTGTCCTTCTCAGACCTCTGTCTTAGGAGATCATTCTACTCCAGAATGTTGATTACTGCCATAATCTGTTCTACAGACAGACAGACAGGAAGTCTGAGTGCCAGGGTTGGAGATGGTGCTGAGGCTCAGGCCAAGGTGAGGCCCATGTAAAGGGTCCATCCTGTGACTGCTGTGGGTGGTGTAGGAGCCTGGCCAGGTCAGGAGGACAAGAGTAGCTCAGGCCAGACCCAGGCACAGAGAGGGGCAAAGCTGGGACAGGCCTATGGTAGGGTGGGCTCTCACAGAGCCCCTGGCAGGGACCAAGGTGGAGCTGAGCCCATGGTTGCATTGGGCCTAGGTGGGCTTGGTCTCGGTGCTCCCTGTACAGAGGTTACCAGCTGACCCTGCACTGACTGCTACAGACGCTGTCTGGGCTCCAGGTGCACTTGTGGCTGAGTTGTGGCACTTGTGGGGCTGTAAAGTTCCTGGGCCTCAGGAAAGCTGCTCTGTCCTTGGGCAGGACAAGGCAGAACGAAAGCCGTGCTGTGGGTTTTGCCACCACTCCCTGTCCCGGGGCTGCCTTCACCCGAGGGGTGTTGGGTTCACAGGCACAGGGGACTCCAGTGTGGGGCCTGCTGAGCTGATCCTAATGCTGCCCTGGGAACACCTCAGTCCTACACAAGCAGCAGCAGGTGAGCCAGGCCAGAGGCTGTGCTGCAGGGGGAGAGGGCTGCATGGGGAAGTGGTCCCTGCTGCCCATGACCAGGCACGCTGACCATGGCCCCTGGATTGTGTGATGGAGGAGAGGGGCAGGTGGAGTAGGGAATGTGGGCCATTCCAAGGCTATTAACCAATCCCCAATTCCTGCCATTCTTTGGATTGTAAGACTTCTTGTCCAGCACAGCTTCACACAAAGCAAGAGGAGCACTCTTCCCCAGGAACTTGAGGGAATGCTGACCTCCTGAGGGCTTTCCACATGCCTGCAGTTCTCTTTTAGAGGACAGCAGTTTTCAGGATTCCGAATTGTGTTATATGCTCCAGTGGTATTTCTGAGTGGAGATGCAGCCAGGCAAGGACTGACAGCCATTGGCAGTGGGATAACTAGGAATGTCTTCCTTCATGGGTGAAAGACTGGGTATGAGCTGGAAATATGCTCTTGCAGCCCAAAAAGCCAACTATTTCCTGGGCTGCATCAAAAGCTGTGGCCAGAAGGGCAAGGGAGGGGATTCTGCCCCTCTACACTGCTCTCATGAGATCCCATATGGAATACTGCCTCCAGTTCTGGAGCCCTCAGTGCAAGGAAGACACAGACCTTTTGGAGCAAGCCTAGAGGAGGCTACAAAAATGATCTGAGGGCTGGAACACTTCACTTATGAAGACAGGCTGAGACAATTGGGCTTCTTCAGCCTGGAGAAGAGAAGGCTTCGAGGAGACTTTGTTGCAGCCTTTCAGTACTTAAAGGGGGCTTAAAAGAAAAAAAGGTGACAAGTATTTTAGCAGGGTGTGTTGTGATAGGGCAAGGGGAACAGTTTTAGACTAGAAGAGGGTGGATTCAGACTAGCTATAAAGAAATTTTTTACAAAGAGTGTGGCAATACACAGGAACATGTTGCCCAGAGAGATGATAGATCCCTGTAAATGTTCTTGGTTGGGTTGGGTGGGGCTTTGAACAACCTGGTCTAGGGGAAGGTGTCACTGTTCGTTACAGAGGGATTGGACCAGGAGAAATTTAAAGGACCCTTCCATCCCAAAATTCCATTAAATTCTGTGTTGCCTGAGTTTCTGGAGGCAGTGCTGGAAAGAAAAATCATTGCAAATCGTCCCACCCTCCAGTGTCACTAGGAGTGATGAAGGGTGTGCCCCTCAAGACATTACTTTTCTGCTCCACACTCAGTGCACAGATGAAAGACAACTAAAGGACATAGACAAGGTTGCAACAAATATTTAATGGCTGAAAAGGGGAAAATGAGGTCACTCCAAGTAGAGGCCTCAAGTATGAGGAGGAGCAGAAATAGCCAAGAATCTCTTCCCTTTTCCTGCGGCAGGGTTCCCACAGGGAACCTGTTGACCTGTCCAGAAACAGGAGACAGTCCAGCATATTCCTGTGTGCTGGTTTCTGGGATCCTCATAGCAGGCTTTTTAGAGAGCACAAGAGAACAAAGGCAAGAGCAAAAACTGGTGAGTGAAAGAAAGGAGAGGTAATCATTGGCCAGGTTTTCAGAGAGCTCAGGTTGATCCCTTCCCATCTGCCCTGGCAAAGCAAGCCAGTGATGGTCAGCTGCTCTTAAAACAATGGCACAAAACTTGATCCTCAGTCCAGCATCATATTCTGAGTTCCTTGGGGTCCTTGTTTGAGGCCACTGACGGCACCTTTAGCAGGGACGACATCTGTTGCCACTGTAGCGCCTGGTGATGCAGGAGAGGGCAAGGCCCCCGGAGGTGATGGGCACTCCGTCCCAGCTGAGGATGCTGCCAATGGCAGCGGAGGTGGAGGATCCCACCACGGTGTTCTGGGGGAAGGAGCTGAGGCTGGGGCCGGGCAGGGTCACCACCACAGGGGAGGGCTGGATGGCCATGGTGGAGCTCTGGCACTGCCTGACACAGCACTCATTGCAGCTGTTGGCCAGCGGGGTGGGGCCGCAGGGCTGGCAGGGACGGCAGGGCTGGCACTGCTCTCTGCAGGACATGTCTTGGGGCACAAGGGGCACCTGGAGAGAGGGCAGGGAGGAAGCAAAATATAAGGATACATGAGGAGAAGCCTGTCACCACATCAGGAGTGAATCAAATAACACGCAGGGCCAGGAGGTGGAGGCTTTGCAGAGATGTGTGATGGCTCGTTGGCCTCATCCTGACAGGTCCCAAAAACAGCCATCAGCTCCTCTGTAGCTACTGCCCAGCCCCCAAGTCCAGATGACACCTGATCACAGTCCCAGCCTGCTTCCATTTCTAACCTTCTCCCCCTTTCTAGCTGCCATGACAAACAGCCCCAAGAGCCGTCCTAGAAGAGGGCTGGAATCAACTGAGAGGTCCATTGAGTGAGATCTCTTTTTAGAGAAAGCACAGAAGTAGAAAGGACTTCAGACTCACCTGACTCCCAAGGAGAAGGAGGCAAGAGAAGGGGATGAAAGAGCGAGGAGCTGGGCTGGCTTTTATCATGGACTTTTACTCCCCCAGGCTGCCAGAGGCATCCCTTGTAGAGGTGATAATTTTCTGACAAATGCATCTTGAATGCAAAACATCCCATTTAATGCTGTGAGCTGAGGTTTGGCTTCCTGAATGGCTGTGTTTTCATTTCCTGCTTTATTTCATCTTTATTGCATCTTTTGCATGACAAGATGAGAGGCCCAAGCATTTCTGGATCAAAACACATCAGCATCAGCACAGGACTCACCTCATATGCTGCAGGAGTCCATTAAAGGTAAATTATGTCAGTCTGCGTCACTCCATTGGGATCTTAGGTGCCCTTGTCTCCAAGAAGTGGCCTTGTTCCTGGGTTTGACTGCATCCCACCAAACACAGTACCCAGGACAATTCAAGTGGCTGGTTTTGCCTTCTCCTGTCACACACGAGGGAGGTGGAAAGGGGAAAAGAGGTAGAAGGTTTTATTCAGATCTCAGAAAGAAAGGCCAAGTAGCAAATTACATAATAAAGGGGCTTCGATAAGGATGAAGGTGACAAAAGGAGGAGTAAGGAAAACGTAGGACTACTGCTGAATGAGATGAGAGCCCTGGTGACAGAGGATAGACAAGAAGCTGAGGCACTGAAGGCCTTCTTTTTCTCAGTCCTTATTAGCAAAACTGACCTTCAGGAACCCCAAATGTAGACTGGGGGCAAAGTCAGGGTGAGGGAACATGCACCCTTGATGGAAGGAGATCAGGTCAGAGAATCCTTAAGCAAACTGCACATACTAAAGGCCCTGTTGGAATGTACACACAAGTGCTAAGGGAACTGGATCCTGTCGTTGTCAGATCACTCTTGGTTGCCTTCAACTGAGCCTGGTGACTGGGAGAAGTTCCTAAGCAGTGAAGCAAAGCAAATGTTACTTCTGTCTTCAAAAAGGGGAAAAAGAAGAGGAGGGAGGGAGCTACAGCCTTCTCAGCCTCACCTCAACCCCTCAAAAGGTGATGAAGCAGCTAATCCTGGAAAGCCTCTCTAATCAAGGCATGTCAATGATGAGAAGGTCAGTAGGAGTGGTCAGTGTGGTTTCACCAAGGGGAAGTTATACCTGGTCTCCTTGAGAATGTGCTGTGGTGATGTGAGGCTCAAGAGATGAAGAAAGAACAGTCTAGCTGGATCTAGTCTGGCTGGACTTTTGCAAGGTCTTTAGCACTTTTCTGTGGATTCCTGTAGGATCCTCACAGAGAAGCTGTTGGGGTAAGGGCTGGATGAGCAGACAGTGAGGTAGAATGAAAACTGACTGGCCAGGCCCAGAGGTCAGTAACCAGCAGCACAAGGCCAAGTTGGAGGCCACTGACTGATGGTGTACTCAAAGGGTCAAGACTTGATGGGTCCTATTTATCAACTTCATTAATTATGTGGGTGTTGGGGCAAAGTGGACCCTCAGCAGGTTTGCAGATAACACAAAACTGGGAGGAGAGACCGATATATCAGAGGGTCAGGGCACCATCCAGAGGGACCTCAGCAAGCTGGACAAATGGGCTGATAGGAACCTCATGCAATTGAACAAGTGGAAGTGCAAATTCCCTTGTGTCAAAGAAGTCCAATAGCATCATCAGTTCCGTTAGACAAGGTGTTACCAGGAGCTAAGGAGAGGTAACTTCTCCCTTTCACGCAGTACTGGGAAAGCCACAGTTGGAGTGTCCTCCTCTGCCATCCCATGATTTGTGACCATATTGGTGACAAATAAGTTCAGTAAGATTGTGATAAGGTGAGTGGAAAATTGTCTGGTCTTATAGGCCCAAAGAGTTGTGGCCACTGCTTCAAACCCCAGCTGACAGATAACTCTGGGGTCTCTCAGGGATCAGAAGCAGGATCACTGGTGTTTAGTGCTTTCATAAATAGTCATAAATAGTGGGAAGGAGGACACCCTCCACAAGTTTGGAGGTGACACCGAACAACAGAGAACAGGCAGTGGACTTGTCTCTGTTGTCCAAGTTGTTCCCAGAAAGTCCTGGAACCACGTGTGCAAAGGAAATAGAGAATATGGACTAGACACTGGAAGTGTTCTGCAACTGGAGTCGAGGCTACGAACAACTGCTAGAACATGGGGCTCTCAGCCTCCTCACTGCAGAAAATCCCTGGCTGCTGTTTCCAGGCCCTGAACATGGAGACAACTCGGGGAAGTTGCTCCATCTCCTGGGCCAGGGCCCTGCTGCTGCACCAGGCTGCAGATGTCACCGTGCAGGCTGATTCTCGCTGGTATCTCCTTGCTGGAGAAGCGGGAGAGTTCATCTGCCAGGAGACCAAGCTATGCCCGTGCAGAGCCCTGAGTGCTCTTAGACCGAGCAAGAGCCCGAGCGGCACCAGCGCAGGGCTCAGCCCCGGGGCGGAGCTGGAGCCAGCGGAGAGGAGGGACAAGAGGCGGTGGAGGGGAGGCGGTACGGCCGGAGCAGAGAGCCGGGACTGGAGGGGACAGCGAGGCTCGGCCGGCGGAGCGGCGGGATGCGGCGGTGTCGGGGCGCGGGGCTGGCGGCGCTGGCCGCGGTGCTGCTCGGTGCGCGGGGAAGGCGGCGAAGGGAGACGCGGCTCGGGCTGGAGTGTCCCCGCAGGTCCCTGGAGGCTGCCGTCTCCTTTGGCTTCTTCACGGACCTCTGCCCGAACCATCCTCGAGTACATGCCTTCCTCTGCACCCTTCCATATTTCCTCAGAAATCTCATCCCTCTCTTCTTTGTCCAGCCATTCTTGTACCTTCCTTTCCTCTGTGTCTTTTAGTATAATTTATATAGTTAGTATTATTGATGGGCATTTCCATTCCTGCAGATATTAACATCCTCTGCAAACTATTCTCCTCATCATCTCTGTATGCTTCTGACTGCTTCTGCGGGATTTGTTCTGGACAGGGCAGAGAGCAATGCAGGATTTCAGGTTTACCGGTTTTTTTCTCCCCGGCAGTGGCTGCAGGCAAAGCCCAGGTGCAGCAGGAGCCAT
>WBMZ01013905.1:0-35444 GCA_013400975.1 Atrichornis clamosus
TTTTTTTTTGAAAAAGAAAACCTCTGACTTTGGCACTGTTGCTTTTAGCTGCAGGCTACTTTAAGAAGTTACCTACTTTTGAGGGCTCAGTTAAAAAAACAGTCCTAAAATAAAATTTGAAAATAAACTTTAAAAAGAATGCAGTTTGTGTACTGTATTGTCACTTCTACATCTAGGTCATCAAGCAATTTTCAAATATTGATTGCTTGCTATTGCCAAAATAAAAAATACTGACCGAAGACTTGCTCTTAATTGTTCTGATCTTTTGTCATGAATTTAGGGGAAAAGAAGCAAAAACTGGTCTTTTAACAGACCAGGAAAATAATTAAAAGGTGCATAAGTAGACAAAAACCAAATGTTGAAGCTCACTGAAAATAGAGAAAATGAAGCCATTTCTTACAGTTTCAGGTCAAGTTATTACTAAATTAATACATTAATTGCATGAATTAATGCTACATTAAGGTAAGGTATGTTGCTCAAAATTAGAATGTAGTTGCTAATTACATTCATTTGATACATACATAAACATGTTGCTCTGGATTTCATAAGATTTAATTAACTCAAGGACAGCAGTACACCACAGGCTTCCTAGGAGAACCAGATACACTGTCTTCTTTAGGCAATGTAGTTTGCCTAACTTGAAAAACCATAGCTAATGAATCACATTGCTGGTCCTGCTTATCATTTGTTACCGTGTTTTCAAATGTCATGATACAGGAAACAACTTAACCAATTTAACAGTGTTGCAGAGGACAAGAATAATTCTATACTAAAATACTCTGAGACTGGAGTTGGTTTGCATTCATTTCACTACAGTTCAAAATCTTGACAGCATTACTGAAGCATACAGCACTCTATTTGCCAGTATTCTCAATTTTAGGCAAACATTATTTCTGTGTCTACATATAATTTCTTTACATAGTTAAATGTGTGGGTATACTTGCCCATTTCCTATTGATGAATGTACTGGGAGACATGCTAATTCCCATTAAGTGGTTATATAGTACCCTAAGCCCAGTAGCAGTTCTGGACTTAATCTACTATTAGCAAATGTACTCTAATGAAGCAGACTACGAGCCTACAGTTTACTCACCTGCTTGATGCCCAGTCCCTTCTCATGCATGTAGCCCAGATTAAACATTGCTTGAGCACTGTGCTGCTGTTCTGATGCCAGCCGATAGTGAATAAATGCAGTTTCATAATCAACATCAGTACCAAACCCATAAAAATGGTAATCTCCAAGTTTAATTCTTGCAACAGTATATCCTGTAAATCAAGAAACAATAAAAAAGGATAAAATAGCTCAGCAAAGAAACCCTTTTGGTTTCCTATGAAGATGCAATAAGGGCTTTAGGACTAAATTTTCACAGTTTGTACAAACTGTTTCTTTCCCCCCCCCTCACAAAAACAGCTTTTAAAAAAAAATTTGGTTAAGATAACCAAAACACAATCAATGTCATTTGTAGATAAGACCTTCTCCTAGTAATCCTGCCAACATTTTTATTGCTATTAAGTGGTATCAGCAGAAAACCCATAACATGTTTTTCATAACCATAGTCATTACAGAAAACCTTTTCATTTGCTATATGGCCATTAAGGGATTTAACTTCATTTGAAAAGCAGTGACACCAGAAACTTGAAAAGTAGTGTCTCATCATCATTTGGTAATTGAATACTTAATGATTCCATCCTCTCAATTTCTTAACTTTCTACTAAAAGCCATGAAAGTCTGAATTAGGCTATATTTGCATGATACTGTTGCTCTAAAGTAAAAAACTAGTAGACAGACATCATGTAGATGCATCCATATGAAAGTCAGACATCTCAAGTATTTCATCATTAAGTTCACTTTTGCTTATTTTAGGGTAGGATCATAAGCACCAGAGTTTACACTTGTGTTGCTTGGACATCCAGACTGCATTCCTCATCAATGGTCTTTGCTTACTTTGAATAGGAAATTGCATTTCTTATAAACGATGACAAGTAACAAATTACTCTCAAGGGTTTTGGATCTCTTTTGCCAAGCAGATATATTTTTAGGAAAGTCAGTGTAAACATTGCTAATGTTGTTTAACACTGCTCTATAATTCTATATGGAATGGGAAGAGAAACACACAATACATTTGAGTTTTAGTCCTTTTAGTCTTCAGAATCACAGGAAGGCTCAGACCTGCAAGCATACTGCAATGACACTACAGCCAACAAAGAAACAAGGAACACCAAGTACTCTATATGGAATACAACTTTCATTGAACAGAAGGAGGTAAACTCTCCCCCTTACGTGTTTCATAAAAGGACCGTGAAATCAGACATTTACAACTCTACTAAATGTTAAGCAAACTTTCCTGTCTGACCATTTGGGAGGCACTCTGGCCATCACACTCCCACCACTACAGACTGTTACTGCAGGGACTGAAGCCCCTTCGCAGTGGGTGGCTCCAAGGAGCTGAGGGGCGCTTGACTCCCTACTCCTGCCACTTGTACACAGTCAGACAAGCTTTCCTTACTGCCTCGACTCTGGGTTTCCCAGAGCAGAGTCTCAGATGCTTGAAACATTTAAACAATTTAGAAAAGGCACAGTAACACAAAAACCAGCTCACGTTCCCTGAACAGAAAGAACCCCTGAGTTTTTATAACCTCACAGTCTGTTCATACTTACATCTGTGGTCACTGCCTCCTGTGGTACCAGTGTCCAGTCACACGGCAGGTCCTTTGTTGTGCAATAGGTCAGCAGTTCATGGCCTCTTGCCTCGGGCTCCCCCCACCCAGAGCTCAACCTGCAGCTCAAACTGCAGCTACAAACTGAGCTACCTGCACTGAATGAATTCCTCAACATAAAAATAAACTGATTGTAGTTGAGAGGTACAGACATACCTTGAGAAGCTGCTCTATTCCAATGAAGCAAAGCTCGAGGATAGGTTTCATTTTCTCCTACTATGCTAGCTTCTTCTAAAGAAGAAAATAATCCAGTTAAATAGGACCATGGTATATGCACACATAACCACAAAAAACCCCCTGCTTATATTCAGTCTGAATATAAATTAAAAACATGAAGCAATCTGTATTATAAAACAAACAAGATTCAACCCATCTGAAACTTATAAACCCCCATTCATTTATATGGCCTTTCCACTTAGGTACCCACATAAAAGTTCGGAACAAACGATATAATTTCATCCGAAACTACGGCTTACCAAGTGTCTCTCCCATTCCAGCTGTAGGAGATTCTGACACGTACTTGGGGAATGACAGAAGATGCCAGTTTTAAGAGCACATAATTTGAACTTTAACAAAGGTGCACTCAAACACAAGGCTGAAGTAAAACCTATTGTAGTTTGGCCATCTAAAACCCAAGACTAATCAAGTAAAACAAAGGCTTAAACTCCTTAACCAGCCAGAGACTGCATGTTTTACACAGCAGTGCTTCAGCTACTTCAGAAGTTGTCTATGTCATAATTTGAGGGTTTGTGAACTAGAGTTCAGACAATTCAAAGGATTTGTAACTATAACTTCTAGTGTAATTATGGTTTCAGCTGTACTATCCCACAATTGACACAAAGATTTTTTGTATAAAGTGTATAAAATAATTTTAGATCAATCTTCATTGAGATGCAGACATATCTGAGTAATGACAATCAGAGTTTTAACCCAGGGAAAATGCTATTTCTTTGCAAGCATGCACTCCCAGCCAAAACTGTTATTACTGAATCTTTATCTAAAGATGATTCACTCAGGCATCTTTGAAAAACATTAACTGGAAATTAAGACGTTAGATTAGCTGATCAGCCACCAAGAGGTGCTTTCAATACTACGAGATAAAGCTGGTAATGAGACCTAGATTTGGTATAGAGGAAGTTTAAAATACTGAGTTTTGCTGTTTCTAGAAGGGTTTGTTACTTGTACTTCCATTGTCTCCCTACAGCTTCAAACTCCAATAAATCCAAGTTCTAGCCATCTAGTTCCATTAGGAGACATGGGACAAGTTTTTTTTCAAATCTAACAGAACCAACTGCCCAGGCTCCTCATCCTCGCTTCAAGAGTAGCATCAGTAAAGTCACACAATGAAGGTGCTCAGAAAATGCATTACAAGAACGAAGGACACTGAGACTTGTATGCATAGTACAGGCTATAGGTAAATCTAAGGTAATTCCTACATTTAAAGCTGTGCTTAGGAAGTTCAGGGAAGTGAATTTGCAGCACTGTGCAAGTTTCTAAAGAGTCTCTCCCCATGTAGTTTTAAAATCCCTAAGTTAGAAATTAAATGTATTTTAACTTTTAGGACAGAAAGTTATTCTTAGAAATGAAAATGAGAACTGACTGCTTTCCAGTGTGAAGAGAAGGAAGGAGGACAAGAGTTTCGCCGATGTTCTAACTGGACAAGAGCTATGTAATTCTATCTTCAAGCATTCTAGCATTCTACTAAATGAGCTACTGCATGCCAACTCCAAAAAAAACCCTTTTAGTACAAATTCAGATCCTTACTCTGATCAAGTATGAAAGCAGCATTGCTTTGTGCAACTTCATAGCCTTGTTCTGCCAGAAGAAGATACTGAACCACAGCAGAATTTGAATCACCATCTTTATAGCTGTTGTAGGCTGTCATCAGTCTTTCAGACCAACGCCCCCGTTCGCACACATTCTTAAACAACTGTAGAGGAAAAAGGAAGGGGGAGGATACTGGTTGTCAGGCACTTCAAAAATTTAGGTTTTGCAAGCAGTAAACCTTTAACATTTTGATGCCTGTTCAAAATATTTATATTTCACATGAAAAACATGTCAGGCGAACTCAACTGTTTAAGACAGGCTTACTTTAAGATACAAGCTACTATGCAGATACATGCTTAGTAACTTGTAAGATTGTTAGTAAGTAAAAATAATAACTTGTAAGATTCAGATGCTTACTTGGAATTACTCTTTAAAGCCTTAGCTTATTTGTTACACTTAAATCCAGGTCTAAATGAAAAATTTGATACTTATAAAATACTGATGCTTGCTTTGTATTACATTCTTTTGATTTTCTTTGAAGTTAATAAGCAAATACAAACCTGACATATCAACATAAAACCCAAAGATTTTTCTCATGAAATACAAACGAGTTTGCTAATATATCACTTTTCCTTTTGATAGCCTTGACTCTGCAGACACTGTGGGAAATGTCCTATATAGGCTGATGTGGTTATAGCCAATCTCTTTCAAGTCAGTATTACTGACCTTTATAAATGGATGACCTTACCTCAACAGCAGTATGGCAGGATCGCATCACTCCAGTGCCAGTCGCATGCATCTGAGCCAGGTTATAAAAAGCCAGAATGTGGCCACCCTGGGAGGCCAAGTTAAAGTATTTCAAAGCTTGTTTATAGTCTCTCTTGACTCCAATGCCATCTAAAAGAAGAATGAATAGCAATGATTTATTCTCCCTTGAAAAGCACAGCTGTATGAAATACAGTACCTACTATTTAGAATTACTCAAAAAAAGCATTGTGAAAGTGTCAGGAAAAACCAGAATGAAATACAAGTTCAATGCAGTAGGCCCATTCTGTGAGCAGTACATGAACACTTCTAATGCCACCTAGTGAACAGTGACTGAAAGGGCAGGTGCTTAGACCTGCAAATCACTCTGATGCCACTTACTGTAATACATGGAACCTAGTTGAAGCTGTCCATCAACCCATCCCTGTTCTGCAGCCTTCTGGAAATACTTCAGTGCTAGCTCATAGTTCTGCAGGAAGATTTGGTTCAGTCATTAGAGTCATGCAATACACCACAGTTTAAGAGAGAAAATATGCGCGTGCACATATGTAAGGACAGATCTGTATTACGGAAAAATTACAGCAAGATGTTCTAATGAAAATATTCACCTGGGCAGAACTTGGAAACAAAAAATGAAATCGACTACAATGACATTAGCCTGTTGTAACTCTGCAGCTATCTCAAAGCTGGTATCCACATACAGCATTGCTAAAAACAGTTATGCTTAACAGAACAGAAGCTCTGTTCTGTTTCTAGAACACTTATTCCCTCAACTTTGGGCTAATTCAACTTTTGAGTATCTGTTTGCATAGCTAAATATAAAACATTTGACAAGAAACCTTCCAGTGGGAAAAGCAATTAAGCAAATGAACTAATTAAAAGTTTCAAAGTGTTCCTCCACTCCCACAAGAGACACAAAATGGGGACAGTTAGGATTTGTTTTATTTCACAAGAAAATTATAGACAAGTTCAAATCTCCTGCTAAAATGCACACTACTGTGCATTTTTAGTAGCTAAAGCAACACTTTCAAACTTATGAGAGGAAAATCAGGATGCTTCTTTTCATAGCTGTTAACTCCAGAGTGCTTTTATTTTTTTTTACATTGCAAATTTCCCCAAGGAATTTTCAGTGTAACAGAAATCTTCACAATTAAGCCTTCTACAGTACTTCCCTCCACAGAAAAAAAAATCTGTTGACAACAAAAAGTCACAGAATCACCTATGATTAGAAAGACGACTGTCAAAAGCTTACCACTGGAACACCTCTTCCGTAGAGGTAAGCCATTCCTAATCCACTCTGTCCAACCGGATTACCCTGAAAACAGAGAAAAACACTTCTGCAAAGAAAGGCAAAACCTACAGCTACATCCTTCAAATCTAGTATGTCTTTAACATCACTAAAACAGATTATTCAAGATAGATACATTTTTTGCTCCTAGTAATAGTTATTTAGGGAGAAAACTGCATCTATGGTAACTTTTATTCAGTAACTACACAGATCATGGTGAACAGGGAAAAAAACCTTTTAATATTGGTTATGAAAGTCTACTGTGCACTTTCACAGTGTCATACAAGATATAGAACCCATAACCATAGAAAGATGGGGCATTAATAGACGGCTTATCTTTAATTTTTTCCAAGTTCAAAATGTTTTGGATCCTACAGATGCCCCCACAACAACTCCAGGGACTCTAAGGACCTGTGTTAAGAGCAGAATGATGGCTGTCCTGTGGACTGCATTATTAACCACTGCCCCTGCAAAAGTATGCACTCTGGCATTCCTTCAGTGCCCGGACTGGCGATGGGGCACATCAGAAACCTTAAGGGAACGTAGGAAATGAGCACATCAAGAGGTCCTTACTTTAGGATAAAAATGTGGAACAGCATTCTGATTGTGTAAGATTCATGATGGCAGTTATTTCACAACAGTCCCTTCAGAACTTACTCTACTGTGTTTCACATGCAAAACATCCCTCCTGGAGGAACTCATGTTTTAATTGTACAAATACTACCATAAGGGATAGGTCAAAGACAGATATAAGAGATTAACACTATCAAAAAACATCATCACAAAAAACAAACAGTCCAACGAGACGATATATATTTACAAAACAGAAGCAGATACCATAGTATCAGTGCGCTGTAAATGTCTGTGACAAGACAACTCCAGAGTAACAAAAACTAGCACTTCACAGAATTACAGACTGTTTACGTAGACAGTATTACATACTGATGAAACTGAATTAGACTCTATATAGAGTTAGACTCCTTGTGCTGAACACAGCTTCATGAAGCACCATGGCCAGAACTGGAAGCAGTTTTTGACATCTTAGACAAGCAAGGTTTAATTATGGGCTAATCTGGGACAGAAGCTGGGAGTAGGCGTGTGCACATGGAAGGGTACATAAAGAAGCATTTGCAGCATTTCAAAGCTAATCAACTACTTAACACACATGCTGTATTTCCAGCTTACAGATAATCATACCATATCAGCAGCTTTCTTGAAATATTGAAGAGCTGTTTCATTGCTCTGAGGTACAACATCACTTCCTTCTGAGTACATCTGAAAGAGAAAGCCATTATTGAAGATCAGCCAAAGAAGTTAGTTTAGCATGAATACCACGAAGCATCTTCACTTTACATGTGAGGGAGTCTACTGCACTTAGATTATTCTGATATTTCATTACTGAATAATCATTAACAGTTGTCCAGAAGCAGAAAATACATATCTCTGCTGTAAAATTCAGATTCAGAGGGTTTAACTTTCTAATGGAAAATGAACCGCCCATAAAATTAAAGTTTTCATGACAATACCCTTCATTTCCAATTTCTACCAATGTACAACGAAGAACACAAAAGCAGGTGAAAATCTTGAGACCAATGGAAGTCAAACTATATTGGCAGTCAAAACACTTCGCAAAAACAACTCAAAAATTGGTTACTAAACACAATTCATTTCAGCATTTATTAGACACAAAACACTCAAGCAATAGCGAAAGCAGGAACTGCAATTTCTTCTGTCAGGTGCCTTGAACAGCATATTATGCTATTTTTTTCAGGCTTTAATGACATGAATTTTGCATTCTCTACTGCAATGACAGCCTGAAAAAGATGAGCTAGAGCTGGTGTTTATTGCAGCCTAACCTTAGAGGGTACTCAAATGGAGTAATAAGGATTTAGCTCCTCACAGGCTGAAGGTAGTCTGCAAGCCAGATCTCAGACAAGTGACCTGAATACCTTTCTAAGCAGTAATGCATTATTATCACCACCAGCACCTTGCCAATCATGCTTTAGAATAAAAATCATAGAACAGATTGGGTTAAAGATCATCTAGTTCCACCTCTCATGACATGGGTAAGGATGTTAGCCACTAGATCAGGTTGCTCAGGGTCCAATCCAGCCTGGCTTTAAACACTTGCAGGGATGGGACACCCACAACTTCTCTGGGCAACCTATTTCAGTGCCTCACCATTCACTTCCTGAATAAGGAACTTTTGCCTAACATCTAACCTAAATCTCTCCTCATTTAGTTTAAAACCATTCCCCCTTGTACTATCACTACCTGTCTGTGCAAAATGTTGCTCTCTCTTTTTTTATAAGCCCCCTTTAGGTACTGGAAGGCTGCAACGAGGTTTCCCTGGAGCCTTCCCTTTGCCAGACTGAACAACCCCAGCTGTCTCAGCCTGTCTGCACTGGACAGGTGCTCCATCCCTCTGATCATCTTGATGGTCCTCCTCTGGACTCACTCCAATGGGTCCATGTCTTTCCTGTGCTGAGGACCCCAGCCTGGACACAGTACTCCAGGTGAGATGTCATGAGCGCAAAGTAGAGGGGAAGAATTGCTTCCCTCAACCTGCTGGCCACCCCTCTTTTGATGCAGGCCAGGATGCTGTTTGCCTTTTGGGCTGCAAGTGCAAACTGCTGGCTCATGTCCAGCTTTTTATCCATGAGATCCCTCAAATCCTTCTCCACAGGGCTGCTCTCCGGGAGGTCATCTCCCAGTCTGCATTCGTGTTTGAGACTGCTTTGACCCTTCCACTTGCATGTGTTGAACTTCATAAGGTTCTCGCGGGCCCACTTTTCAAGTTTGTCCAGGTCCCTCTGGATGCCATCCCATCCTTCTCCTGTGTCAACTGCACTGCTCAGCTTGGTGTCATCTGCAGACTTGTTGAGAGTGCACTCGATCTCACTGTCTGTGCCACTGACAAAGATATTAAAGAGCACTGGTCCCAAGACAGAGCCCTGAGGGACCCCACTAGTCACTGGCCTCCACCTGGGAATAGTAATTGATCACAACTGTCTGGCTGTATCCATATAGACATCCTTATCCACCAAATATTCCACCCTTCAAATCCGTGTCTCTCCAATTCGAAAATAAGGATGTTGTGTAAGACCATGCAAAAGGCCTTACAGAAGGCTAGAGAGACGACATCAGTCATTCTGCCCTTTTTGACTGTTGTTGTCACTCCATGATAGAAGGTCACCAGATTGATCAGCTAAGATTTGCCCTTAGACAAAAAGGGTCTTAAATCTGAGAAAATGGAAACAATGGCCCACCGTGCAGATGAATTCAGGCTTTAGTTCAGAGTAAGTGCAGACCTATTGGCAATTCTGACTCAGATGCCTCCATTCTCTACACAGTGTAAGGATGTGCTTCCCACTTCCTTCCTCAACTTCCTATTTCCTACTTAGCAAAATTTTGAGAAGCCTAGCTTTTCCCCACACACTGTGTGAAAAAGATTAGTTGCCTATTTAGAGTTTTGAATTCCACCACAGAAAAAGGACATTTAGGCATTTAATTATTTGGCTTTAAAAAGCCCTCTAGTTCAAACACTATTTAGAAAAACAAAAGTTCTTGAAGCAAAGGAAAATTTAGACTAGACATAACAGACTACAACACTCAAATCTTGCAGAAAAATTCAAAACAGTAGCAAAATAGAAATGCTAAGATTTCATCATTCACAGTTTAGACTGCCTGATGGAAGAAAGTAGAAAACATTTGCTATTTTTCATTGAAAGGCTGTCAGTTTTCTTACTTTTGAGAGAGTCCATATCTTACCTTTCCTAGAAAAGCCATAGCATGTGAATTGCCAGCATTTGCTGCTTGATTGAAGTATTCAAATGCTCGCTATAGAGAAGAAAAGCATTTTAACCACCTGTTAATGAGTAACTTCTTGCAAGTGGAGCAGAGGCAGGTAGGTTGTTTGCCAAATTACCAGGTTCTTCTGGGGATAAAAGTTACTAATCGCACCTAATTTAATATATTTAACAGGGTTCCTCACGTACATAATCACAATATTAAGCAGCAATCCTTCTCAACAATGTATTCCAAAAAGCAGAAGAAAAAAACTCAAACTACAACTGCTACTATGCACAAGCTACACAGGTAAATCTTAACTTTCTTATTGTACCTCCAAACCCTGTTTAGAACAGGAGAGATTGGCCAGTTCCTATTCCACTTTTACACAGAATTTGGTTATATTCCTTCTAACCACTCACTATCATCTCTGAACCCTTTTGAAGCAGTCATTCTGAAGTGTTTTAAATGTGATGACCAGTAAATAAATGATTTCTGTTAAACAATTACTGCATTGGATGAAATAAACATCAGGACTGCATATCCTTAGCTTTTCAATTTTTTAAGACATACTTCAAGACAAGGTTAGCTATTTTAACTTCCGTAAGCAGTAGCTGGGTTGGCCTGCATTAGCAGAAGTTCTGTTTTCTATGTACACATAATATCTTTAATATTTACAGTCACACTGTTTTGTCCACTGAAGCAAAATATTCTTGCAAGCTGTATAAACTGGACTATCATCACTAATGCATGCCCAGTGCAACATGAAGACTCTACTCCATGGACAAAATTTCAGCCAGTTTCCAGTATAAACGGGATGAAACTTGATAAGAACAGTCTCTGGTTTTGACATTCTCATTTGTAAGACGACTAATCCTAAACTAATTATGTAAGAAAATCAGTTCCATCTTCTAGTCACATAAAGATTAAGTTTTATTGAACAAGGCTACTGAAATTGTTACATACCATATAGTGGTATGTACACACTTTTACATCACTGTTGTCTCAGTTATACTTACTCCCCCTCTGTCAGTGTAAAATGCATCAGAGATATACAGAAAAGGTACCTGATGATTTTGCTCTACTCCTCTTCCTCCATGTAAGTGTAACTGTCCAAGGCCAACCTAAAAATGAATTTTACATTGCAAATAAGTCACTTTTCCTTAGGGAATTCCTTTTTCTAACAATACAGACACCAGCGAGCTAATTGGATGCACAAAAGCAGACAATATCAGAGTTAAAGATGCCATGAAGTTTGAAGGCACAGATTTGCTTCAGTAACTACAGTACAGTCCTACTTTTTCCACATTAGCCTAAATGGAAATTTATCCTAGATTGAAGTGACATGTATGTCCTAGATGCAAAATAACAACTGTTCATTTGAATCCTGCCTACCTAAGTCTTAATTCACATATGACCAAGTTGGATTGTGACAATTCACCTCCATTAGCATCCTCCCAATTACGTGTAGAAGAGGTCAAGCCCGCAGAACAGAGAAGTCACGTAAGAGCAGGAGTAGTGAGAAATTAAGATCCCCTTGTCAAGGATAGTTTTTCTTTCATCAAGCCTTCCTCCACAACATCTAAAGTTATCCTTAAAATAGTCTGGCTGGTTTCTAGTGAAAGCCAAGACCCCATTCCTAAGATGCTAAAGTTGTAATGTTTTGGACTTATTTTTAAAAAAAAATTGCATTTTCTGTCCAAGTTCTACCTTAAACACACTAAAATGTAAGTCTCTTGTCACATAAAAGCGAATTGGGAAATAGCAATTAGGTTGATTCAGGATGAAGAGAACACTAAAGCTCCAATGTCTTTCTGTACTTCATAAAGCCGATCCTGTAATTCTTGAAAATGTCTGCATGCCATCACATGAACTTAATCTTACCTGTGCTTGTACATCTCCTTTCTCTGCTAAAAACTGGTAATACTGGATCAAGTCTTCTTCTAGCATCCCACTTGCCATTCCTGGATTTTCTACTTCATCTGCTAAGCGAATTCGCTGAACCACTGTGCCACCAGTCAAGGAAATGTCACTAGCAACTGGAAAACAGACAAGATAAATTTTCTGACAGTTTTTTTCAATACAGAAATTACACTGTGACTTAGTAAAACCAGATGTCTACAGAGCTTCAAGCTGTTACTCAGAGTGAATTCATTACTTTGACACCCTCTAAGAATTAAAGGCATTTCCATAGAGATAAAAATAGCCTATCAGGATTCAGAGCCAAATGGATAACCTGTTTAATAGCAGGAATTCTCTGTTCATACTATTAGTGTTGATAGTATTTCTAGTATCTTCTAGTTGAATACACAGAAATACATAGGAAGTCAAGTTACCCTAGTGAAAGGTTTTTACCGTGATTAGCTACAAGTCGGTAGTGAGTGAGAGCAGATTCACAACTCTGAAGGACTCCTATCCCAGCCCAGTACCGGTAACCCTGGAAAGGAAAGTATACAAATATGGGACTATTGGTTACTTGAGAACATACTGCTTGCTATGTTACAAACTTTTTTCACATTACTTGAGCAAGATTTGATGAGACAATAGGCAGAACAAATGCCACAAGTCCACTGTAGCTGCATTTAAAGCAACTGACTAGCACAATTAAAGGTTAAACACAGCCAGTATAGTTTGGACATTACTCAAGAAAAAACAAATAAGCAGAATGATACTTAAGGGTGAACATGTAAAGCCTCTTACTTACACTTTGCACTTTGTCTTAAATTTCACAATACTGAAAACAGCATCTTCTGTAAAGATCTCTTTCATAGTTCTCATTAGGTTATAAAAATTGTAAGTCTGACACTTCTAAGTCAAGAGATGCAAACATGGTCCATTTAAATTCATAGTGATATTTAGCTTAAAATGAGCATACTTAACCTTACATTGGAAACTAATAATGAGACAGATACTACTGCCCACCCAATGCATCCAAAATGACCTAGTATTTGGACAGTGAATTCATGTGAAAGGAAATCTTAACACTGAAAGTGTAAGAGTACAAAAAACACTCTGGCATGTGCAAAGTTAGTAACCATCTTACTTACCAAGATCATATGAGCGATCAGATTTCCTCCTAAAGCTCCAAAAGTGTAATACACCAGGGCCTTAAAACAAAACCGTTTATTTAACATATTATTTAACATCAAACATATTATTTAACATCTGTCCCTAAGAGCAAACACAAAACCACACAATGAAAATTTTTAAGTTACCTTAGCTTGACTAGAATTGACTCCTAGGCCAGATGCATACAGAAATCCAAGGGCCTAGAAATAAAATAAAGGTTGTCAGCATACCCTTTGAAAAATCAAGGATCAGTTTTCCTGGAATACATAAGCATAAAGATTCAAAGTTGCAAAGAATATGCCAAGCTCTACCTTCAGTTTGGTACCTCCTATATCTATGCTCTTCCCTGCCCCTTCAAAGTATGAAGTTTCTAAATTAATCAGTTGCTTAGAAAGCTAACATAAATTAGTGTTTCAGCAGAATTCAGATGAGTGAATCAAATGCAAGGAACAAACTACTACTTCCCTGAATGTCAGATGTAGATTCAAAGATCCTAAACAGTGAAAGTATCCCAGTTTTAAGGCCCTCAAGTGAAGCTCAGCAGTATCTGTCAGGTTATTCATGGACTCAGTTTGTCTCATACACCTGTGCAAACATATATGAACCACGGTCTTCTCTAGAAGACTCGTATTGTTTGATTCACTGTCCAACAAATCCTATGAATTTACAATTTTGCATCTGTTCTGCCATGGGTTAGTTGCAACTGTGACTATAAATATAAATAGTTAGAATGCACAGAGCTGTTTGGCTGAGGTTTTTTTCAGAAGTTATTTTTATTGTTAAGATTTACATAGTTACTATCTAACACCTGTTACAGCTGTGTGGCTCAGAACAGAAACCAGTAGCACAGAAAATAGTGTATATATAAAGGTGTCTATATTTCACAATGTTCTAAGACTATTCTAGGTAATATGAAAGCACATAGAGAAATTCTCAGGCACACAGTATTGAATTCTAGACCAATAAAAGTCAAGGTTTTCATTGAGAGATAAAGTCTCTAGAGAAAACATGCTCCTGCTTTCTATGGTAAATCAGTACTCCATCATTAAACAGGGAACAGCTGGAGATTTGGTAGCCAAAGAGATAGGAGAAAATGAATAGTTCCTTAAAAGCATTAAAAGCAGTAACACCTATATTTTATGACATTTTGTAACAGTAACTATGAACAATTCTATAATGTTCAAAGGCACATGGGCAAAGCAAGTACCAATCCACTGAACTGCTGTCAAGATTCTTAGTTTATATTTCCTAGATTATAAACTGGTGTGTATATCTACCCATCTCAAATAAAATTGCAAATGGAAAGCCACAACATCCCACACAAACTACAAAAAAAAAAAAAAAGTACACAGTTTCAGAGAAGGTTTGTTGGCTGGAAAGTCCTGTATCTACCTGCTTTTTTTGACTTATACATCCAATCTAGTCTGTCATACAACAGGTAAGAAATTAAATTAAAAGACAACCACCATACTGTATTACTGGTAGTTAAATATTGTTTTTTTAAACTGAAAGAGAAGACCTGTTTGTATTTACTTTGAGGGGGCAGGTGCCATCTGTAAAAGTACCTTAGATTAAGTACAATCTATTAAATAATTTATAAACCTATAGAAATATCTGTAGAATCTAAGAACATACATACCATTTGTCCTTTAGGAGAACCTTCCTCTGTTAGTTTTTCAAATAATTCTTTTGATGACTGGATGTTCTGCTTCAGATAATCCCCAAACAACAAAGCATAAGACACTTTCTCCATGGCCTTGGTATGATTCATGTCAGCTGCTTTCAGAAGATATTGATATGCTCTTAAGAGAAAACAATTTCTTTATCAACTTGAGGCAAAGAAGCAGATTCCATTCATAAACCTGAAGATTCTGGAGAAGTGTTTTGTTTCTCTGTTTTAGTCTCTATTTTCTACAAACGTATCCACCTACAGTCATTTGTTCCATCTACAAATCATCAATATGGACAAGCTGGATTTTAATGCTCACGCTACTCCATAAGCAAAGCAGTATGCATTTCCTCTTCTTTAAGATACACAAGAAGGTTAAGGCTAAATGATCACATTTTTGTAGCAACAATTTTAATTTCTGTGCCAGGCATCCAGTAGAACCACTCCTGTAACAGTCTAGTAGATCATGACAGAAAGCAGCAGCCTCAAAAAGACTATGGAGCCTCTTCAATTCGAGTACAAAACTATTCCAGTGAGAACATCAAGCCTTGGGCCCAAGACAATTGCATACGTGATCCATTTTGTGATGAAACAGTCATGCTAACAATAAGGAGCTCTGGAAACTCCTCTTTCTATTTCAGTCTTAGAACTTACGGCAGTCCTTCAAAGGAATTTCGCAACAGTTGGTTTCACAGCTATTAAAAAACTCGCAACCTTAAACATGGTAACACAGTATTGTCAAGCCTGCTTCAGCTTGATCTCAGGGACCTCTAATAGCACTCGAAGATTCTTCTTTACCTCCTCCTTTCTATTCTCAGACTTGCTCTCATGCTTTAGGACAGACTTAAGCACCTGGTTCCTCACAGAATTTCATCTTCTAAGAAAGTGTAAAGTGTACAAGAGAACTAACAATCTAATATTGTTTTACAAGTCTTACACTATTTTGAACAAGAAAATACTACTCATTATTTGGTATTGATATTGCCTCTCTTTGTCTTTGCCAAGGTGCAGACAACCTCTAGATGTGCTTCAGTTTCTCTGATACGAAGTAAAAATACATTCCCTTATCTCCACAAATTTAAAATAGTAATAGTCCTCCTATATTCATCAGCAGGAAGTCTCCACTTACTGATGAAGCTGTCAACATGAATAACAGGGAGATCTAAATTAACATAGCCATTCTAGATTACAGTGTTAAGTCCACAGCTATTGCATCATTAATTGGATATATACCAAATAAAAAGTAAAGAGACCAGAACAAACAGAACACTAATTTCTTTCTTATTTTTTTGTTTTGTCTACAAGCATTACCCTTCTTTTTCTAACAATATTCATTATTAAAATTTTAACAATTTGTTAAGCTTAATACAATTTTTATGGTGACCTAAACTATTGGAAAGCAGGAGAAAAAACAGAGTAGGACAAAAAATGCCAATTTTTCCCACTTAGTCTTGGAAGCAAAATGAGAACCAGACTGTTAAGAAACATCCTGAAAAAGGATCTCATATCATATTCTCACGTTTTTCCTGGGCAGTTGCCACATATAAACTGGGGCTAGAAAACTGTAGCATCATCTTGCATTAAGTCAATGTTTTGATGACACCCACTCTTCAGAAATTAATCTTTTACAGTTTTTACTGCATTCAAAGGAATGTGAGCATAAACTTCTTTTTCTAAATACCCTGAATTTACTATTTATTTTCAGTACTATCACTGCATAGTTTGATGTCGAGTCAAATAAAGCACAAAGTCGCTGCACAACTCATTTATAAGTTCTTTTTGAGTTAAGCAAGAGTGACCAGCCATGTCATCCTACTCCTGTGGGGTTGGATGAGGCATACTTACACTTTCTTCTGAGCCTTTTTACTGCTTTCATTAAGGATTTTCATTCCAATCTGATAAACATCCTCAGCTTCTTGCATCTGCCTTCTCTTATTAGACTGCTCTTCAGCTAAAAAACAAAAAGTATGTTAGGAGCTCCAATTATACTGCACAAGAGTATTCTCTCAAAATTCCTATTTGCTCTAATGGGAAAAAGAGAAAATACAGCCAGAAGCATATTTCTGAAGACCAATAAACAACCTAAGTGATTACAAAAAGCTATCTAATTGAGGTGTTGTATGTATTAATAGACTATTTCTTCTTGTGTGATGTCTCATGTACAAGTTTGCTGTGCAGGTTCCTCCTTCAGAAGGACATTTCCTAGAGAAGGGTTGCCTTTGTGCAACAAATCTGTAAGTATAATGGGAAACACTGTCAAACTCCTATACTCCTACAGCCTCAGAAACAGTTTTATGGATGCTTTCACTGCAGGATTTCCTAATCAGCTCTGAGAAGTGGCATTTGTGTTAAAACTTCTTCTATCGTGAAAACTTTGCCTTTATAACTACTTGTTTGTCACAGTATATAAAGTGGCCAGGAACTTCTCCATCCTGAAAAACAGAGCATTAAGAGGATTGAAAACACTAGCTTAAAAAAGCATTCCTTGGACAAGAACAAGACATAAGGTTGCTTACATTCACAGAAGCCCCACTTTTGATCTTTTTTGTAATCATAGGTTGTTGCACACCAAAGCCTGCCATCTTCCCTCCCATCCGCAGTGCACTCTGCATATTCCTTCTCCATAAACAGAAAGGGGAAGTGGCAAGGTTCACCATCGGCAGTGCCTCCAATAGCTGTCAAAACTGAAAATACACACCCAGCAATTAGACTACCCTCCTTTACTCCCAGATTAAAACCATATATTACATACAGAAAAGCTCTCCTATGTTGGTTTTAATTTCTGTGAACTACAGTCAATCAAGTTTTCCATAAAACTTCTAATTTATAAAAGCCTGAAAAATTATTTTTCTCAATAGCACTTGAAAAATGGAATTCTTAGTTTTAATTATGAAATGAAGCAGAAGGTATGTGGTTTCTTATATTCCTTAGTTCTAGGCAAAGAAAATATTGTTTAAGATTGGAGAAGGCAAATCTAAGTTGTATTTTATTGCCTACCAAAATAAATAGTCTTTCCTTCGACTCTCTCTTCTCTACAAAAGACCTTGCAATGCACCCTTGAAGTGCATTCCAGAGCACATATTCATTTTAGCCCCACGGTCGACAGAATAACACACATCATTAAATGCCATACTGAAAGTACTTGAATATCATGAGGGAGTACACTTGAACATACAACCATATGAAAAAGCTTCAGTGAAATCACTATGATGTGGATGGTAGGATTCTATCACTACAAGTCCAGTAATTTTTTACTCTTGAATATACTTACGTTAAAAACATTATTTCATTTCACCAATACACTTAGTTGCATTCAAAATGACTTTGAACAGTACAATTTATCATTTCTCACGCACTAAAACTTCAAAGGTTACTGATTCCAATATCGCAATATTTTAAATTAAATCAATCTTCTACAAAGATGAAGAATTATCTCTGATTTTTGAAGACGGAATTATTTCAATTAGACTTCTATAAAAATTCCCCTCTTTCACTAAGCTAAACCCAACAGTTGTGTTCAGCTTCATTTGAAGACATTTGCAAAGTCGTGCAATTGACAGTGTCAATTATACAGTTCTTCAAGTTAACTGTAATTTTTGTGGTTATAGAGAAAGCTAGTTCTTTTTCTGGGGTTTGTAATTGAAAGGCCTAAAGACTATACTAATTTAAACACTCATGATGATTTTTTGAAGGAAAGAAAGTCTTCAAGTATAGTTAGCCCTGTTCGAATTGCTCTTCATAACTGGATTCCTTGGCAGAGGTTCCATCACACCACTCCAAGATAATTATACTACACTAGGAAAAATTTTCAGTAACTGCATTCAGATATAATGTGTTAAGATGCAATTAGCCTGGAATAATTTCAGACATCTGTTAACTACAAGGTAACGTACGAACTCCTGCTAAGGGTACATATAACTACAACTTATGGGACCTCTTATCACTGTCATTTGAACAAACTCCAGGTCCAGGATATCAACATTACTTGAGAACTCAAAGTTTTACTTTGTTTCGTACCTTGTCCCTTGTATTGAAAGCAGATTTATACAGTGCTCTGCATGACAGTTAGCTGCACACTAGTTATGGAATTACTCTGCCCCAATGTTCCCCTTTGCATTTTTTTGATTGTAAATTCAATTAAATTAATTATGATGTTTTTGCTCCCAGATAGTAACAAATACTAACCCCTAAAGCAACACAGCAAAACATGGTTAAAATGCTCACCACAGATATTTTATTATGTACATAGAAAATGACAAAATGAGGCAAACAATTTACCCAGAGGATAAATTAGCTTTTGTCAAACCAAGCATTCTTGAAGCTATTTACCTCTTTACTATGTCTGAATAAAATATGTGGTATTTCATTATGTTTTGTCCTAATTTACTTATATCTCATTTCATACTTTATGCTGCAGGAAACCCAAATATTGATTACTTGTAAGTACTGGCTACAAGACTCTTCCAAACAGGAAGATAAATTCAACAGGAATTGACAGCTCTGTATAAACTTGTGGGCAGTTTTCAGCAAAAATTATTAGTATGGAACTTTAGTGTTACAAAACCCTAGAACACAAAATAGCAATAACTAAAAAGCATCATCTTCTTTACACAGTCTCCTCACTCATCAGAAGAGAGCAGGACAACTTTCCTAAAAGGTTAAAGCTTTACTAGCACTAATTCTAAACTACTGATTTTTTTAATGCTCTATATCCTGCAAAATATATGTAGAAACTTGGAGTATGATTTTTTTCCCATACAATCTCATTACCTGGGGGGGTGTAACATCGTACCTCAGATAGATGCCCAATTAAAAGAGTTTGCCTGCAAAGCTGTCCTTTAGCAGTCTTTTCTCCTGACAGAATACAAGTACTCTTCTTTCAGAATTGCTTTTTTAAAATACAACCAGTTATCCTTCCATTCACATTGCTTATTTAATTGATAAGATGTTGCAAAAACTGTGCAAGACTAAAACTTACAGCTTTTGAAAGTCACTTGCAGTACTTTAATAGGTATAGTTACAAACTTCAGTTGCCAAGGAGACAGCCATCTGGCTACATTTTTGTATCTTAAAGTATTTTAAAGTTTACTTTTGAAATAGCCTGAACTGACTAAATATGGTGCTTAGCTCCATGTTTTGTGGCAAAAAGGTAGGGGATTTTATATACCTTTTCCTGTACAACACAGCACCTATCAAAAGCAATGATTAATCCTATTACTGAGTTTTCACAAACTGTATATTAGTTCTGCATCAATAAGGAAACAGCTTATTAGAAAACACTCAGAGTTAGTATGTTATGGAACTCATTTAATAACTCATGCTTTTTTTTGACATTTGAATCTGAGTTGAGAAGATAGATAAATACCATTAGTACCACTTAACTACTTTCTCAGTAATGTATGATTTACTTTTTATGGACAAGTGAAAAGGAAAAGTCTGCTGCATAGGCTAAGGTATTCAAATGTGCCATCTAGTCATCATCTACTACTAAATTCAAATCCAAAATAATACCAAAATTATGTAGTAAAAAAAGCAATAGTAGAATTTTCTGGGAATTCAGGCACAAGATATAAGGTTTTACTTATATTAAAAAACTTCATGAAGTTTACATGCAATTTAGATGCTGCCCTGAGGCTCTCAATGCTATTCTAAGAAGCTTGTCTTTACTATTTGTTCCTTTTCTGTCAATTGACTCTCCAGGCAAACAGCCAGGGGGCTGAAAAATACTGATGCAATGTCTCTTTGTATTGCTGCTATACATACACACAGCACAGGAGCTGTACTTGAGTCCTATTTGAAGAAATCAGGGCCTTCTCTATTTGATAGTTAAAGCTTTTCGGCAAGATGGAAACAGTAAGAATAATGGAAAATTCTCTGAAATGCATCTCAAAACAACCACTCAGATTTCAATTACAATACATTTCAAAACATTTTGATGCTATTTTCTAATGGAAAAGCAGCAATTACCACTGAACTACAGAAAGGTTAAGACACTACTTTTACATACATTCAGAATTACTCTTTGTGTTCACCCACACGCCAAAGTTACTCAGGTGGATCTTTGTTGCCACTTTTACAAAAGTCTGTGAGCAGTTACCTGGATTCTGTATTTCTGCTTCTTCCAAATCCTTATTTAATAGATTTGACATTTCTAGAGAGTTCAACTCTTCCAGCGAATTTTCTTTCTCCTCTTCTTGACTGTGAAAGTTCTCTTCATTCTCTGATTGAGAGTCCGATTTCCCTGATTCAAGGAAGATCTGACCTGCTACCACTCGAGTTCCTGTGGAATGATCCTTTACCTGGTCCTCTGCAGATAAAGTCTGAAGGAAAGCAGCCACATAATTCAGATTATTAGAAGTTGAGAAGTAGCAGTTTAGCAACTGGCTGAAAACCCATTACTTCTTAAAGACATGATTAATTAGCTTAAGCAGTAGCATCAAAAGTCAGTTCAGCTACCTCTATCAGCTCTCATTGGCTCTACCCCTTTCAGCTTTTGAAAAAAAATATTTCGAACTTGTAACACAGTATTAATTCTTCTGATGCACAGAAGAAATTAATGAGACAGCAAGAGCTACAAAAAAAGGTTAAAACCTAAAATCAAATTATTGTTCTGAATTTCAGACCTTTGCTTTCACTCTATGAGAAAAACAGAATGGCTAGAAACTTATCTCCTCACCTTTGACTCCAGTGACTCATCTTGATTTCCCTCTTCATCTAGAAGAGATATTATAAGTCAATAAAATGTTTTTCCATGAGTAACTGTCTCAAAACCTTTAGTTATAATATTGTACCATGGTTCTCAAATATTCTAGTGTACTAAGTTGACTAATGCACTTCAGAAAGACCTTATTAATATTGTCAGGAGGAATCAAATGTTTCACAGGTGATCCTCTTCCTTAAATTATGCCAACACAACTGTGTGTTGCATTGCAAAAAAAGTGTGGTTTTTTTTAAACCCAAATCACAGTCTGAGTTGTTCCAGTCCAATTAAACTACTTTAAAAGGTATGCATCAAGTGGAAAATGCCTATGGAACATAACTTTTTTAGTCACCAAATCAGCTTTAGTATGAATGGCTTCAGTAGCAACTAGAAAATTATATTAATATCCCCACTCTTATAATTAAACATTATCCTTTATAGAATGCCAACTCATTTTGCCTGACTAGCACATTCAAACCTTTATATAGAGGTCTCTCTTCAAAACTAGTTCAAAATTAGTTTGTCTTTAAGATACTCTTCAAAGGATGCAAGTATTGTTTAACTGACATCTTTGTTGTCTAAATGAGCTATGATATTTGATTAGAAAGACTGGAAAGAGAAGAAATTAAGAAGAAAGGCTATTATGCAGACACCTAAAGGAATACAGGTGAAAAAGTAAAGATAATCACAAAAGCTTATTTATGACAGCTTTACCATTGTTTTTCAGAATTGTTTCTGCAACATATTTTTTTGTTCCTTTAACTAAAATAGACTATTGACTGTGCTTCAAACAACTTGGTCTGTACTATCATTTTGATGGGAAACCTCTAAAATTAACATTACTGAGATGTGACTGTTCCCAGCCATCAGTATCTGATACCACTTCATTTAAGCAAACAAACCTCCCTACATTTGGAAAAAGACGCTACAGGCCTCCCTCTCTCCAGCACACAGCTCACTTAAATGAAAATAAAAGCTCAAAGTATTAGACCACTTAGGAAAGCTGCCAGTAACTCCTACATTTATAAATTCGCCTTTCTGAGGCTCTGGGGTACATAAGGTCTTTAGCAGTGGCAAGGCAATGACAGGCTAGAGACCTGCACTGTGACTGGAAAAGGTGTCTAAATTGATAGAAGTTAGTGACCGGTACATGAGATACAACATTTAGTACATTATGGTTAGCTACGAAAGGCTACCTGCACAAATACTTCTCCAAAAGTTTACAGAACTCTCCTGACTCCTGTAAGCATTTAGCAGCAAATAAAACTTGCATGACTTTCATCCTCATGCAAGTAAAGTGCCTTACCAGAGGTAAATCATCTCTGAAATGACAAATTACAAACATGACACTTGATCAGTTCATGTTTTGAAGTCTACTACTATAACAGAGCAACTGTGGGCATTTGCAATTAAAGGGTTAATCTTGGATATCACTTTCTGGACTCTAGCTTCCATATTGTTATTTGAAGTAAAACAAATAACAAGTAAGAAGTTGGAGCAAGTAAAAAGATGAGGGAGAATTCAACTTTAAGCAGTAACAGCATAATAAAAATTAAGAAAAAATGCTAAGACCAGTGAAGCTGCAAAACTACAGTGACAAGAAGTTTGAGAGTGCAAATGAGACAAATAAATGACAGCCTGTTGAAGATGGTGAAGAGGATGCAAAGCTCAAAAAGTTTGACTGCCAACAGACACGGAATTAAAATGGATCTAGAGGAGT
Source organism: Atrichornis clamosus (assembly GCA_013400975.1). Lineage (NCBI taxonomy): Eukaryota > Metazoa > Chordata > Aves > Passeriformes > Menuridae > Atrichornis > Atrichornis clamosus. The sequence goes on from WBMZ01013905.1 coordinate 23,486, forward strand.
TGATGTGGGAAAGCAGTTGTACTCTACAGGTCCAAAAATGAAAGCGTGTAGAGCACTTCAGAAAAACTTGTGGAGACAGAAAAGACTACCCCAGATGAAACAGACCCTGCAAGGAGCAACCAAGACAGCACAAGAACAAACACCAATTTGGAAAAAAAAGTCATGAGGCATAAGGGAAAAGCAAGGCTAGCTGCATTTTTGGCAGAGACCGCAGGGCTTAGCCGCTTGAGGAATCTAACAGATAAGGGTGGTTGTGGTAAGCAGTAAGTTCTACCACTGAACTTTGACACTCCAGATCACCATACAACAACTTAAATACAGTAAAAGTATATATTTAGTATTTAGGATACTTGTTGGTGTTTCTATTTGGAAACTATGAAACAAATTTGAATCTACCAGGTTTCCCACATATTACATTCTATTGTCCTACATAATTTTGATCTAAGATCAAATGCCACCTTCAAACTACAGAGCTTGTCAAGACATCCAGACATGTGCTTCTGGAAAACAGGAAAACTAAGACAGGCTAACCTACCCATTAGCTTGCATGCTTCTTCTAATATATACAAAGCACTTAAAAAGCACCTGTTGTTGAAGTAGGAAACATCGTGTTTGGTTTTTTGAAGAGCTACGCCAGCTAGGATGATGGTTTTTGTCTGTACAAAGCCAGCCTACATGCCTGATAGCACCAGAGCTTTCTAACATTTTGGTAAAGGCTTCACTAACTGATTTCAATTCGTGGTAGGTTGACTTTACATCAAAAGACCACACAAGACCAAATATAAATAATTTATACTGTCTATGCATACATATCAAAAGACAATTTTATTGTAAATTCATATGCAGAGCAAAAGGTTTACTAAATGAAAGGCAAGAGACACCTGAGCAATATAAGGTAGTGATTATTAAATGTTTGCTCTTCTTCCTTGAAAGTAAATAAACCTATTTCCTTTCTATTGCATCATTTAAATTCTCTCTGAAGGAACCAGCTTTGTTACTGAGAAGTTGTACTTGAACTACTGTTTTCAAACAGTGGTTCCAAAATGCACTAAAGCAAACCAAAATATTAACTTTTCTTAGCTTTAAGACTTCTTTCTAAGGTAGGCAGAGGAGGTTGCAGTGATAACAAATAATTTGACTAGAGGAGGAATCACTTACAGTCTCGTTGTTTCACCGAACTGCTGACTAATATGCACCCACTACTTATAGAAGTGTGTTTACTTCTATGAAACAGCTAAGAAAACTATTCTGAAAGTGTTAACGAAAGGGCTATGGAAGGTTACAGTTTAGGTCAAGAACAGTTTATTAGTCAAGGCTCAACTATTGAACAGTCACAGATGTTATGTTTGTCCACCTGCTTCAGAGATTAAAGCTGATAGTTTAGCTTGTTTTTCCACACTTTCAATATAAAAAAGTAACTGACTTTTTTTTTTTAAATTTGGATCTTTTACCAAGACTGCCCAATTCTATAAACATCTTCTGAAAGGTCAACTGAAAATTCATCTCACCATTTTTAAACAAATTAGGGAGATACAATGATATATTAAAAGAAAAAGGTAGGCAAAAATACTTGTGGTTCAAGTGGGCAGCTGACAACCTTGTACAGAATGCTTCACTTACAAACAGTGCTGAGCTGCAGACATTGCTGGGTGCTCTCATGCCCAGGTAGAACTCTAGAGCACTTCATAGTGCTAAAATCTTGTTTCGACCATCTACCACTTCATATATAATTAAAATCAGCTTTAAAAAGTATTCATTTTTCCTCAGTTAGGAAGGCCAGTGTTCAAGCATGCTATGTAAATAGAGCAAAAGTATTCTGGCAGCCTATGCTAGAGAAAAAGATCCTACCATATGCTGGAAAAAGATCCTACCACTTTGTGAGAATTGCTGTTTTCAAGAGAGCACCGAGGAGAGAAGAATAGAAACCAGAAGAGCTATGCAGTGTGATTCAGCAATAACGTCATTAGCTGAGGGAGCTCAACAGTTCCAAAGTTTTGCTGTATTAGAGGAACAAATCAACCGGTATCCCAAAAAGCTAAAGGACTGCTTCTACCAGACAAGAAATACTACTAGTTTCAATGCTAAAATGGTTACTCACATTCCAGAAAAAGCCAAAATTCAGTAAGCGAAGCAGTCTATCCCAGCTCTGATCAATCCCTAATTGATTACTGCAGTCGGTTTCCTTCTAGCTTTTGCCAAGCTCTTCAAGCCTCAAACACTATGACAACAAAGCATTCAGTAAGATTCTGCCAAAGAGCAGTGATCTCCCAAGTGGAGTGTGCACACCTCAGGGAATATGCTAGCCAACCCAGTGGGGCTGCTGGAAGAAAATACCTTTTGTATTGTTAATACATAAAAGTTTTCTTAATACAGTGGTCATTCCACCTTTATTTCATTCTTTTTTCATTTGTGTTTTTGCACATGTTTTATGATGTACATAACATTTTAGGATAAGAGTACATCAATGTCTAACTTACAAAAAAATACATGTAAAATGCACATTCAAAAATTTTTCTACAGAGAGGGGTACATGAACAGAAATAGTTTGGCAATGACAGCTTTAGAGCATCCATGAGAGATTTTCTGTGGTATTTTTAGCCCTTTCTTTCAATGTTGCTTTTGTGCAAGTGACTAGATAGACATTGAAAGGGAAGGCAAACTCTGTTTATACAATTCTTGCAAGAAAAAAGGAAATCTTAAGAAAAAAATTACCTTAGACTGCTTCTCATCAATTTTTCAACTGATATATTCAACACAGAAAGAGACTCAATAGAATAGATGCTATTCCCATTACATGAAGCTTTACAACATACAGCAAGTTAAGCAATATCCTTAAGTGGCACCTATTCAGCAAGAATAGTTCCAAAGTATCCTTGGCAGCAAGTAAATTGTTCCTAGCTACAATCTGTGCAGCATATTCATTTTAGTGCAACTAGAAGATTGAGATATAGGTCAACGCTCACCCTGAATAAAAATATTTTTTCCAGTACCCTTGCAATTGCTGGCTAACTAGTTATAGAACTTATTCTCCAGCAGTTCCTCTGTAGGAACTGAGATTTCCAATCAGGCAACAAGGCAACAAGTTTACGGAATGTTTTTCAGTTATGTAAGTAAAACCAGAAGTGTCAGGGAAAACCACTGAGCCCTGTCTTATGGAAAAATATGTACTGAAGTTCCCTACAGGTATATGACTGTACTAATTTGCCCTACCAATCAGTGGGACAGTATGAAAACATCTGCCTATCACTGAAGTTAGCCATGGAACTTGTAGGAGAGTCAGAGGAAGCATCACTTCCTCTCTTCAGGCAGAAAGAGAACATCTCTATGTCTTAGTCTGTGAACAAGAGGAAACAAGCCCAAGAATCAAATAACACTGGCAATCAGAAAAGAGATTTTTTCGATGTTCTTAACGAATAATCAACAGGAGAAGGCCATCCTGCTGTGATGAGCAGAAGATAGCCAGCTTCATCTGGAGGACATACACACGCTTAGCATTTTTTAGATGCTTTTGCCAATTTCCCAAGGTCTTCTTAATATTCTTTCCCCAGTCCCAATTTTAAACTATTTCATACTCTGTAGTAATATCATATGTTTAAAAAAATGTAATGCTCATTTCTTTAGACCTGAATTGTCTTGCATTCACCTCAAGTTTATGACTATAGAGTTAGGGTTTAAAGCTATAATTAAAATACTCATTACTAAAAAAATTCTCATTAAAAACTCCTCCTAAAGCCAATACTCAAACCATTTTTACTCATTCTTCTTAAAACCCCTCCCAGTGTACTCACATCCCAGATGACTCTTTCCAGACCAGACATTAGAAACAAATATTCAAGGAAGCATTTAATACACAGTACCAAGGCTTATACCAGACTCTATTACAGAAAGTGGTACTGTTACTGTGGGAAATCAGAACATGAAGTGATGAAAACTTCCTTTCAGAATGATTCTTGCCAAAAATTGGAGCAAGAAAGGCATTTGTGTCATGGTTTGCCAGCAAAAGATGGACTCTGAGTACCCTCTCCTAATTAATTCTGTATATTAATAAACAGTATTATATCACAATAGCAATTTAAGTTTATCAACAGCTCCTAAGTGTACATTCATGTACTGTGCTTTCTTTGGCTTATTAATTGTATTAGTTCAATAGACTTTAAATGTATGGTTTATAAAGGCTGAATTAAACTACCCAAACTTCATACTCACAAACAACTTTGTGGTAGTGGACAAACAATCAAGACAGAAGAGCTGAATCAAGACAGTACAGCCATTGATGCACACCTGACCAGACCCTGTCACCTAACTTCCATGTACACAACAGATGGTTCATCTAACACTCACAGCCTCATTTCGCCTTAGCTTTTTTCTTTATATACACTATAAATGAGAGCACATAGTTCAGAAGTTTGGCTACATCTCTGGTTTCACACAACTTGTGTTTATCTTTCCTATAACTTGGGAAGTGGCCTGCTAGCTTATAAAGTTATAAGCTTATAAAGACCCACATAGCTCATATAATCTGAACTAATATTACTTTAAAGATCATCTTCCTACTCCACACACGAAAATGAACCCCAAAATACTGAACTTACCTCTAGAGAAAATGTTACTTTCCTGAAACACTGTAAAAGCAAATCCCCAGTAGCACTGGATATGGCTGTCTGTTAATGTAGTGGCTTTTGGCTTTATAAATAAATGCATTGCACATCCCCCCCACCAGCCCATGGTGTGGGAGGTAGAAACCCCAGGAAAGGAAGTAGATGACAACATATGAGAAGCACACAAAACCCGAGCTACATAACAACAAAATAGGGATGAGAAAAAAGTATTATGGGGACAAAAAGCAGGACGCATAAATGTTCTCCATATATTGAGGTAAGAAAACTTTGATAAGGCTAAAATCAGCATTACCTGCGCCTCAGGAAGGAAATACGTTCTAGAGAGGAAAAAATATCTCACTTCGGTTTTGAGCAGTGCAAGCACTACAAAGTGGGTTCCTAACTAGCTCTTTAAAGGCAGGCACCGCACTGAGCAACGCGCCCACCCCTACCAGGCCTACGGAGCAGTCCCGGTGAGGCAAACCTCAAGCACGGGGTGAGCTGCGGACCGCCGTCGCCCGGCCAGCCCGGCCTAGCCACCCGCGGCCACGCAGCTGACAGGAGTCCCGCTCCCTGCCTCCCCTCCCCTCCGCCGCCTCAGCGCCCCGGTGAGGTCGGCGCTGCACCCACGCCCCCCAAAGCCCCGGCGAAAGCACCGGGTCGTCTCCCCTGCTGTCGCCGCCTCCGTACCCCCGTGCGGGAGCCTGGACTCGCACACATACCTCGGCGCCCGCCCCCAACCGCAGCAGCGGCCGGCACCCGCCTCCCCCGCTGCAGGCCCCGGGGGGCGATGCCGCCACAGCGCTGGCGCCCAGGAAAGCGCGGGGAGGCGGAGCCACGGTACTCACCGGCCGCGGGCAGCGCTCCGGCCCAGAGCGCAGTCAAGCACAGCGCCAGGACAAGGCAGAACTCCCACCGCCCCATCCCGCCGGGCTCTGAGGGGCCTCGCCTAGCGCCCCCGACTCCGGCTCGCTCTCCCCGCCCACCGCGCCGCCGCCACCAATCGGCTGCCGCGCTGACGGCCGACTACGGGCCGCTGGCAGCAGCACACGCAACCCCGGGGAACGGCTGGCTCTACATGGCCCGCTCCTATTGGCTCAGTGGAGGCGTCGATCGCCGGTCACGCCCTCCCGTTAGCAAATAGCACCGCACGTGTCCCCGCGAGCGCCGGCTGTGCGACTGCTTCCTTCCGAAAAGGCCCCTTCCATTGGCTCATGCGCCGTTCCTACAGCACCCACAGTGCCTTGCGAGGGCCGCGGCACCGCCCGGGAGCGCGTGCCCGCAGGTGTCCGCGGCGGCACACGGACTACGTCACCCACAAACCCCCGCGCCGAACGGCGCAGGGCGAGAGGGTCGAATCGCTGGCCGCAGCTCCGCCCATTTGAGACCGCAAAATTCTCAGGAAAGGGGAGCAATTCGTTGATTAGGAGTACGGGAAACAGCGGTAAATTAAGTATATGTCTAAGTCAGCACAGATGAATATGTGAAATATAAAGAGTTTATTTAATGGAACTTCAGAAGAGTATCTGTTCTGGGAAGGGACTGAGCCTCGTGGGACAGAACTCTTCGGGTCTTGTAAGAATTGCATCTTTCTGTAGGCGAATTGAAAAGCACATGAGGAAGGGAAACTAGCAACCCGACCTTTAATGGACTGAAACATGACTAGGTAGTAAGTGTCACCGCCTCACAGGACTGTGCTGTTACACAATGCTGTGCTGAATTATAAAGTGGGTTTGTCCCACACTGCCTCAATAGTGTTCAGCCACCTCATCTGTACAGCGCTGCACTTGGGATCTCTGCAGGACAACAGTGGCCACCAGTAGCTGTATTTCTCCTTTGGGACACAATAGCAGAAGCTGTGGAAGGTGCAGTCCCACCCAAGGCTGGCTGAGGGATTGCAGACGGGAATGCACTGCTTCAGCCAGGAGGTGTCTAAATAGCATGGAAGCACCTTGGATGGAACTAATGAGTAGTTCTGATTCCAAGTAGGAGAATAGTGAAATACCAGCCAATTTTTCTCTAGCTACAGTACAGCTAAACAGCACACATGGCTAAACAGTTTGACAAAACGAAGTGGCACAGGTGTGGGAGTGCTCTTTTGGAACAGGTCTGAAGGGATTTCACCAGGGCAATTCCTGCTCTTGGATCAGCCCTAAGTTTAACCTATATTTTAGCAAATGGAAAAGCATTAAATCCACCTGCGATGGCAGTGATGGTACTCAGGGGAGCGGGACAGGCCAGCCCTGCGAGGCAGCACGAGGGGCCATGAGGTGGGGCCTGCAGCCTCGGCCGCAGGGCAGGAGATGGCTCTGGCCTGCCCAGCTGGGGCATGAAGGCAGGGGCAGGTGGGGCAGGTTTGGGTAGCACGGGGGGCTACAGGGGTGGCTTCTGTGAGAAGCTGTCAGATGCTTCCCCCATGTCTGACAGAGCCAATGTCAGCCGGCTCCAAGGTGGACCTGCCACTGGTGGAGGCTGAGCCCATCATTGACAGTGGTAGCACCTCTGAGGAAGAGGAAAAAGTTACTGCACAGTGGCAATGGCTGTGGGACACAATATGTGAGAAACAGCTCTGCAGACACCAACATCAGCAAAGAAAGAGGGGAGGAAGTGCTCCAGGCACCAGAGCAGAGATTCCCATGCAGCCCATGGTGAAGACCATGGTGAGGCTGCTGCAGGCCATGGAGAAGGGAGGATGCAGAGATCCACATGCAGCCAGTGGAGGAGCCCCATGGCAGAGCAGATGATGCCTGAAGGAGTCTGTGACCCCATGGGAAGCCCACGCTGGAGCAGGCTTCTAGCAGGACCTGTGGCCCCATGGAGAGAAGAGCCCATGCTGAAGGAGGCTGGCTGACAGAACTTGTGACCCTGTGGAGGACCCACCCTGGAGAAGCCTCTGCCTGAAGGACTGAGTGTACCCCATGGAAGGGACCCACACTGGGGCAGTTTGTAAGGAATTGCACCTTATGGGAAGGACTAATTTTGAAGAAGTTTGTGGAGAACTGTCTCCCATGTGGTGGACCCCAGGCTGGAGCAGAGGAAGGTTATGAGACGTCCTTTCCTTGAGGAGAAAGGAACAGTAGAAACATAGAGTGATGAACTCACTGTAACACTAACACCCATCCCCTGTCCCACTGCACCACTAGAAGGGAGAGGTAGAGAATTTGTGAGTAAAGCCTGGGAAGAAGAATGGGGTGGAGGGAAAGGTGTCTTTAAGATTTAGTTTTATTTCTCATTCCCCTACTCTAATCTGAGTCATAATTAATTTTCCCAAGTCAAGTCTGTTTTGCCCTGACAGTCTGACAATAATTGGTGAGCGAACTCTCTCTGTCCTAATCTTGACCCCCAATCCTTTCCTTATATTTTCTCTGCCCTGTCCAGCTGAGGAGGGGAGTGATAGAGTGGCTTTGGTGGTCCCCTGGTGATGAGCCAGGGTCAATCCATCACAGCTGCCCAGAGCCCTTGTGGTACTCTCAGCCCATGAGTTGTTCAAGACTTCATTGAACAAATCCCTCCTTCAGCTTGACCCCATCATCCTTCCTGCAAGCAGGGGTTGGACTAGATGACCTCTGGAGGTCACTTCTAACCAAGCTTATTCTACATCTAAAGCTCTGTGTGTGGGTTTAAGTGAACTGGAGGAACAAGAAGAAAAATATAATGTGGAAAACAGATTTTTTTTCCTGAATTAATTAATCACCTTCCAAACAAAAAAATCAGATAATATTCCAGACTGAGTTAGTTCCGATTAATTTAGTATATACTGTACTCTAAGGGTGTGGTAAATTTATTGCTGCCTTTTCATTTATGTGTGCAGCAGCCATAAGATTACCATTACTTTTCTCAATCAGTTTTGCATTTTATTCTCTGAAGCTTTGAATGGAAGCTTAAGTATTTTTGTGGTGTTCTTCCTTTCTATTCAATGCCAGAATGTGGTGGTCTTTTATGCAGCAGTCCAAGTGACCAGACAAATGGTAAGGGCTCAAATTGCATCCTTTGTGGTTTAGGGACACTTAGATATGTTTTCTCAAAGTATTACCTGATCCAAATTTTCAAGAGATTTTTTTAATTTGACCAGTTTAAATACTGCCTAGCTTTTCTGGCATGATGTAATGCTAGACATTCTCTAGCTAAGAGAATGAAAGTGTGGGAGTTTAGCTTTCAGTAGTTTAGTGATATGCATTCTTTATGATTTAATTTCTCCTACTCTCTTTTTTGTCTTCTGTCTCTGTAGTTTGATCATACAACTATCTGTGTTGTACCAACACTGCTTTTTACTTTGATTGTGGAAACTTTCTTGTATTTTTTTTTAATGAAAAGCTGCACAAGTGGGACAGGTATGAAGCTTGGTAGATTTTGAAGAACAATTCCCAAGAATCATCCTTGCAGAATGTCCTCATAAAGTGTTTTCAGCTTGCTTTAGAAAAATTTAAAGGAGTAAGCTTCAGACACCTCTCAGGGAAGATTTCTGCCCTAAAATACATTGGCTTTGTGGCAGATTTTTCTGACAAAAAGGATATATCTTTATTTTTTAAATTAGTGTACAAAATATATAGTTTTAAACATAATAATTTTCATAGCTTTTTGATTACTTTTTTTTTACTGTTTTTATTGTTTTATTTTACTATGTGTTTTTAAAGCTTTTGGAAATTTATTTCTGAGAAAACAATTACAAGAGGAGTAATACTCCCATATCTCTAGTGTTCATGGCATTAGAGGGTTATGATTCTAGCAAGGGCTATATTCAAAGTAAGAGACACAATACAGATGTTATTTAAATAACCTAAGGAGGAAAAGGTGAAAATTGCCAGGGTTAATATCACCTGATCTGTAAAGTCAAGTGCCCAGTCACAGGAAATGAGGGAGAGAGAAGCAGTGATGGAGAGAGGAAAGAACAGTCTTTCAGTTTATTTTAGAAGAGAAGTTGTTGGCAAGGCTTTTGGGAGGACCCAGACAAGAGGAACAAGAAGGATGTAGCTTGTAGAGCTGTCAGCCAGTCTAAACCTGTTAACAAATTGTAGAGGTTAAGCAACATTGTGAACTACCAGCATCCACTTAAACAGAAATGCAGATAGCCCAGGTGTGTTTCTCCTCTCCAGCTGGTAAGGGTTGAAGATCACTAGTGAAAACATCAGCCCTTGCTTTGTAGCTTCCCAAGTATATCAACATTCACAGATCTAACATCAGTGTGGGCTCTAATATCTGTGCCTTGACTCATGGCCCTTATCCATTAAGTAGGGCATCCCCTACTTACCAGGTAGTCTGACTTGATCTTCAGTAGCACGACAGATGCACACACTCATGTGCTGTTCTCATGAGCACGCTTGCTCATGCGTCCCTCAGCTATTAGATCTCCCACTGGGTGGTGATCTGATGTCTGTGCACAGACCTTGTGTCCCTTACCTGGTTGCTGACTCAGATCTGGAGTCTTTCCACATATAGGTCTTCTACCTCACGGCTGGTCCATCTCAAAGTTCGCTAGCAAAGTGTATGTATGTGTACACGTGAATGTGCATGTGTATGCAGAGTTAAATTCCCTAGGGAAATATAAACGGTCTGGTGCCTCCAACTGCTGGCACTTAGACATATGGACCCTGTGAGCCGCAGCCCCTGCTCCAGTTGTTGGCATTTAGACCCCAGCAACCCACACCCTATCACCAATGGAGCATAATCACTTGCCCAGTTGCTGGCACTCAGATTTCCCTTGTATCCTGGCCTCTCTGTTGTTGTCACCTGGATCTACAAACCTCAAGACCCATGCTGTGTTCTCCAGCTGCTGGCAATTGGATATTGTAGCACTCATACAGGATAGAGTGAGATTACAAAGACAAAGTCATTAATAGAATTTATTAAGAAGAAAGGATACACTGTGTTGAACAGATGTCAGACACAGACAAGAATCCTGTGTTTGTTCCTCTGCTATCTATCCATATCTCTAACTTTCCTTGCCTTTTTCACTTCCCATAAAGATCCTATAATTTTTACATAACCCACACAAGTTCTTTCTATTATTCCATGGTTTTGGTACATTCTCACAAAGACTGTCAAATATCCCATCCTAATCATGAAGTCTTGATTTCTTCTCTGTTCCCTCCTCCCCCATTTTCCCCCCCTTGCCCCTGTCTATGCCTAAGTAGTTCCTTCTAACGGCCCATCGATCAATGACTGAAGAGTTCTGGTCTTTGTCTACTTTATTACCTGCTCACTAATGACTGTGTATCTGCTTTATTGCTTTATCACTTTCCTTGTTACTCGTTATTTCTACTACACTGAATAATCCTTAACTGGATAGCTTAATGAACCAGATGCTCTCACAGTACTCTTACAGTAGCATAGAGAAAAGTACTCTTGTTTGTTTAAGGTCCTGGAATCATGCTGCTTTTTGTATTGGTTCTGTTTTTACCTCTGTTATTGAATTACTGCTATCACTTGCTTTTTTTTGCTGTTCATTTTCTCAAGGGAAGAGCTCCAGTTATTTTCAATGAGATTTCCTATAGGATTTAATGAAACCTGAGTATAACATGCTTTCTGCAATTGTAATGTTACAGTCCCAGAGGCATGAGTGAGTTGCTTGTATAGATTTCTTATGTCTATGGATTGTACTGAGAGCTCCAGCTCACTGCCTAGTGTGGAAACCTTCCAGCAAGGACAGTTGGCGTACGTGCACAAAAAATAATGTTATTCAGTATGCTCAAGGTCCTGTCTTTAGATGACAGTGAATAGCAAACACAAATGAATTTGCAGGTGTTACAGAATAACAAATGCTAGCCTACTCTGGAGGTAAAATATGGTGGTATCAGGCTGACCTGTGTACAGGTCTGGTGAAAACACAGTATTTATAATTTTAAAAGCTTTTAAATTATTGTTTTAATGCTATGTAAAATCAACAGAATTGTATTTTAGCCCCTAGTTTTCAGACACTGGAAAAAAAAGAGGAAAATAAGAAACAGTCTTATAGTTAAGTGTCTATAATTGGAAATAGCAAATTATGATCTGCTCCCTTTCTGTACTGCTGCACAGAAGCACAGAATCATTAGGGTTGGAAGGGACCTCTGGAGATCATCCAGACCAACCTCCCTGCCAAGGCAGTGTCACCTCAAGCAGCTGACAGAGGAACTCATCCAGGTGGGTTTTGAATGTCTACATAGAGGGACACTTCACAGCCTTCCTGGGCAGTCTGTTCCAGTGCTCTGCCACCCTCAACGTGAAGAAGTATTTTTTCATGTTGAGGTGGAACTTGTGTTTTAGTTTATGGCCATTGTTCCTTGTCCTGTCACTGGGCTCCACTGAAGAGAGTCTGGCACCATCCTCTTGGCACCCACCCTTGAGTTATTTAAATGCATTAATGAGATCCCTTCAGAGCAGAG
>WBMZ01013906.1:0-61386 GCA_013400975.1 Atrichornis clamosus
GACAGGAACCCTAAACCCCTGACTAGTTCACTGACATGACAGGTTATTTTTTCCCTCTATTCCCTGTCCAAGAACCCCTGCTGATCTTCCCAGCATGCAGTGCTGTGTGACCCTTAACATCTGGCAGTGATTAATTGTCTTAGTGTCATAGCGATCGCCTTCCTCCCTCTGATCCTCACTTACTTTGTTCTCTCTTTTAAAGCCAGTGTGCTGGAACCTTTTCTTCCCACTTTTAAATCTGTCCAGTATCCAGGATACTGTGTGTGTCTACTGCGATACAACTTGAAAGGAACCGAAACAGTCAGTTATCTGGCCCTGAAAGTCTGGTCATGGATTCAGAGGGCTTTCTGTTCACTGAAGGGGTGTGCTTGAAAAACAGCACTAACTAGAATGACACAGATCTTGTTGAACTTGATCCGGATCTCGGGTCCCTTCTAAGCAAACAATGCAATTGTGGGCGATGCCGTTTTCCGCGGACACACGCGGCATTGTGCAGAAGGCTGTTGGCTGCAGCTTACACGTTACATAGATTAAGGACCTGACACCTCCTGACAGTAGCTGCCCTTTTGTGCTCAGCTCACCCTGCCGTACCACGCTGCTGCAGAGGTCTGAGCCCTGTCTGGGCCGGAGCTCTTCGCGCTCAACTCCCACCGAGTTAGGCAGGTCCCTGCGGCCGCAGCAAGGACTGGTGTGCTGGCTGCAGCGCCGGGATCGCCTGTGCTCAGAGCTAACACAGAGATGGTGCTTGCGAGGGACTTCATTGGCCAAGCAGTCGCGGGGGAGTGCTCGTACCTGCTTTAGATTCTTGTACAGGGGTACTGGTGGAAGAGGAGATGACTGTAGCACTAAGATAAATGTCAGGTGTCCACGCCCTGCCTTCAAATTGCAAGAGCCTTCCCATGTGATTTTCAGGAATTATTTTAATCTCTGCCTTTCTTATTGGAAAATAAAGACAGTAATTGCTCTCAGGTATGGGAGACTGAGTTTTTAGACACCTCCTTTTTTTTCTGTATGAATATGTAGTATTGTCAGGCAATTATTTACATATGTCTATTTAAGACCAGCTATCAGGCATGAGGGGAGCTTTGTAAGAGGGAGGAAGGAGGACATATTAAGCAGAAGTTGGTTTTTTTTTTTTTTTTTGACTGCTTAGATTCAGCTTGCCTGTGATGTAGTCACAGTTTGGCAACTTGCATGGGTAAAGTACCAACTCCTCTAAACTTCCACTTCCTTGCATGCAAATGGAGGATGAGCTAATAGCCGTCTTTGCAAAAAAACTAACCCTCTTAACATTTGAAGATGAAAGGTAAAAATAAACAATTGTTTTAAATCCTGGTTGAATAGCAGAATACATGCACTGAACTTAAATTACTGTTACATTTACATTTTAATGCAAAATATCTGAAAAACAGTTTTTCCTTCACTTACCTATTGAATGTTGAGTTCAGAGTCTCTGTCTCTCCTGACACACACTCCTCACAAATAGATTTCTCCAGAGCACTATTATGTTCTAGCTCTCCATGTATTTCAAACAATTTTAAGGCCATTTATTTTCTATTTCAAACCAAAATAGTGAAATGGAGTGCGTGGCCTTTTCTAGTTGCTAAGCAACCCTTTGTAACGTGCATCCTGCATTTTGCTGTGCCATTTGGCAATTCACACAAGATCTTGTTTGTTCATTTCCAGTCTAGTAAAATTGGTTGCTATATTTCAAGTGCCAGTATAGATCAAAGTATTTCCTAGAAGGATAAACATGTTAACTGGCACAGAGCGAATGATTAACATCAAGCACAAGCCTTTTAGTATAAAGGACTTGGCATGTCATCCATTGGCAAAGCTACTCAAATGAATGCCATCTATACCTAACAGATGTGCCACTAAGGAGTTATCCTCTTCTTTCCAAAGTGCTGCTTGCGGTGCTGGTGTGACTGAGTGAGGATGATAGCCACTGCTGAGCTTTGTAAGCAACAGAGCCAAATGCAGTTGTCAGCCATGGCATTGTATCTGGAGATCTCTGCTTATTTCCCTTGAGCTTTTTCAGGTTTACATCCATATAACTAGTGGTAGAATCATATTAAACTGTTACTTTTTCTTCCTCTAGCCTTTATGAACACTTATAAGCAAACCAGAGTGTAATATTTTACTATTTAATATTACTCGTCTACAACAAGCTCTAAGGGTAATGCCTAATGAAAGTTGTCTTTAAGTAGAGAACACTCATTCCTTGCAAACACGGCAGGGCATAGCTGGGTTTTCCTATGATCTCTGCATTTCCAAACTTCTGATTAAAAACTGTAGGTCATATGAATCTCTTTCCTAGTATGCGGTTTGGAGGGGAGAGTTGAAGGTCTAGGAATGCTTTTAAAAATAGGCAAGAAAGACAATTTTTAAAAGCTCCCATACACATCTGTGTCTGTTTGTCATTGGTCGCTGCCTGTGTGTTTGTGTGATGTCTGTAATCTGCAATCAGTGTCAGAACCTCAGTGACACCATGCACGCTGAAGCAAACGCCAGATGCTGACTAACACATTCATTAAAAGTTTGACATGGGTGACAACAACTTTGACTTAGTTACAATATTCTAAATCCTATGGCAAAGCTGAGGGGAATTTACAAAAAACTGTGTTCCTGCGGTAGGATGCTAAAGGGTAGTTCTAAGAAATGAACACTTCCCATTATAGCCACTAAAATGAGCAGATTATCTAAGTAATTCCTACAAAACCCTATAGGCTTAGTCAGTTGTGTGTCACTGGGAGAATATTTTACAGAGTTTCTCCGGACAAAAATTAACCTGCCAGCAGTACTGCTGTGATTGTAGCTGCTAGAAGTGATTTGTTAATTGAAGAAATGAGCACAGTACTCTCTTGTTTGTGCAGTCATATTAGTATGTGAATCTGATAGTATGGCCAAGGTCAGCCAGGGGATAAATCTGTTTATACCTTTTTTTCCTTGATCATATACCCAATCTCAGTCATGGTTGTGAAGTAGAAGATGAAGAGAGAGGTAAGGCAGATTTTCCTTGTGTGATCAGAGCGCAAAGGCAAGAGGCAGATTCTTTACACTGCCAGAAGTGTGTACAGCTGGGGAGAATCAGCCCTCTCATTTCATGGCAGATAATCAGTTTCATATTTTCTGTGGCAACCATTAATATACTACAGCCTTAGCTCAAGGCCTCTAGGTAAAGCTGTTTGCTGTGACTGCTTTTCTGTTTGTCCCCTGAGAGCTAAGGATTCTCCAGAAAGTCCAGGTGAGCAGAGAGATGTCCTGTCCTGTCTGTGATACAGCAGGCAGTGCTGAGACTTGGGCTCATTATCTTGTAGCTGTATTGGGAGGCACTTCTAACTGATCTGGAAATATATGAAAGAAGCTCTTTCTCACATACACCCAGCAGGAATGCACATAAGCCAAAAGACGGTATTTCAGAATTGACAGGTACTATTTCTAAATCATATTCCCTGTTGTTCATTTTTGTTAATATTGGAGTCATTATACTGATTTCTATTGAACTGACTAGATCCTTCAGCCAAGCCATGATGCTGAAGTAGTATGAAACGAGAGCAGTACCTCAATTATAGTCTAAATGCAGGTTCTTAAATAAGTTTTAATTTCTAAACTGCTTGAGTGTTGATTTGGGAGCTCATCACATGCGTCCCAAAGTACACTGTGGTTTTTGTAGAGTAAGGCCATAATAACTCTGGTTGAAAATAAAATTACATGCGTTGGCAAAAAATTCTTAAAATATTTAAGGTGTTTGTAATGATGCAAAGAAAATTAATTTGTGTATCCTTGGCCCAGATGTGTGCAACTGTCTTACACTGGTTATCAGTGTAAATGACCATAATGTAATGTCACCTTTTCAATCCAGCATCTGCTTTTGAAAGCAGCCAGCTCCGTAGTTTATACTCTACAGGGGATGAAAAGAACAGGGGAAGGGAGGCAAACAGCTCCGTGGGTGTGTTGTGCTGCTTCAGGCCTCAAATGGAGGTACTCTGAACTGCATACACCCCTCTCTTCTCTGAGTAAGTTGCAAATTTATGCTCCTAATGTTTGCCCCTGTGACCCTGCCGAGGCTGTGTGCCTAAACCAGCCTTACGGAGATGACGTGATGACAAGATGACATCTTTTTGGGGTCGAATGCTGCTTTCCCACGGCAGGTGGCCGCTAGGGAGGAAGAGCAAGCTGTACACGGGAGCACGACGGCCCTCTCGGCACCACTGGAGGCAGGGGATGGCAGTGGCAGGGTAGCGGGGTCCGGGCAGAGCAGGTCCCCGGGCACCCGAGCAGCCCCGCAGGCTGCAAGCCCGGCACGTTCTCTGCAGCACCGCGTTCACCCCGCAAAAGGCTTCCAGAGGCGGCTGCTGCTGCCCCTGATGACGCCCGAGTAAAGTAAATCAGGGAGATTTTCCCACAGAGCGGCAAAGGCGAAACCCAAGGCCCGGTACAGGTTGATGTCTCTGCCTCAGCCGAGCCCCGGGCGAGCGTGTCCGTGCCTTGGCCGGAGCGGTGCTGCTCTCCGGGCACACCGGCCCCGCCCGGCCCCGCGTGGGTGTCCCTTTGGCAGGCAGGAGGCGACAGGTTTGGAGCAGCTGCTGCCCTTGTCCGTGGGTGTGACAGCAAAGGCACTCGGGCAGAGCCGTGTCGGAGGGCAGGACTCGGGACAGCCTCAGCTGAAAGGCTGCAGGCAGTAATGCTAAGCTCTGCTTGTCATTTTAACTGAGTATTATGTAAATCAAATAGAGTAGCTGTTAAATTAAAGCGTGAGGAGGTAACGCCTGCAGGTAATGCCCGCTGCAGCCAAGCCACTGGATTTTAAAGAATTATGGAATTTGTTATTTCCTTATTTCTTTCCATGGGAGATGGAGGTAAAGGAAAAAATCCACCCTAATTATTGACTTCCCCAAGGAGACACAGTGACAGCTCCCCACACACGGAATTTGAGTGTTTGGGGGCTGGGCAGTGCCAGTGGCCACAGAGGTGAACAGCTTATCACAGATCCCTTCTCGAGGAAAACTAGACTCGTTTTTACATCCTGTGGGAAATAAGTGACTTTTCAATAGGACTTGCAATAAAGAAGATTCTTCTCAGAATGGAAAATCTGAAAAATCTTCTGCTTTCAGAAATCTCCATAGGAAGTATCCTGGATAGTCATTCAAATACCAATTCTAATATTTTGAAGTAAAATCTCATTCAGAAGGAAACTGGTATATTTTAAATTATCCAATTTTATTGATTTAGTGTCCATATTAGCTTTGAATGTAACTTAAGAAAATCTCACTCCAAAAAATGAAACCGCTTTGCTAAGGTTAATCTATTAATTATACTTTTTTAACTATTGCAATTACTAAAGTTTTTGAGGCATAGAAAAAGGATGAAAATTCTAGATTAGAACTACATCTTAGTGATATTTTCAATTAAAATATTTTAAATTAGAACGCAGGTCTAGGTTTGTAAAAATTTTGAAAAAATCAAAATACTTTCCTGCTTTAAAAAAAACCCAAAATAACATACTATTTTCTTTAAAAAAAAAGAATTTCTCCATAAATATTCCAAGTATTATTCAAGTATTGAGAAAACCCTTCAGGCGTGGACCACTGCTGGTGCTGTAATGCAAGGTGACATTGATGTTCTGAACAGCTGATCAGCAGGATTGCTGGGCACACGATGGCTGCCCTAACTCAGGAGAATTTTCAAGATTTAATATTTTTCCTAGATGAAAAGCTAATTTAAATATTATTCAAATGTAAAATCTCCTAGAAATATAAACTAAGTCTGTTGAGACATTCCAGTTTCATTTGAAGTCTTTCAATATTATAAACTCAGTTTAATCTACCTTTTTGAAAATCTGAATGAAAAAGGTAATTCTCTCACTTGAAGACATGTTCCTTTCATTTCAATACCTGCCTTCTGTTTTCCATCCTTGTTTGAACAGGTTTTATTTTGGGGGACTCTTGGATTTTTAATGTATTGGCATTTTCATCTGAAAATGCATTGTGAAAATATTCTCGGGCATCCCTGTTTAAACTCTAATTGTATTTAAAAAACATAATTATCAGTAGTTTGGGTGCACTTGGAAATACATATCAAACTCATGCAGAAATGAAAATCCAATTCATAGAAACACTCTTTCATCTGTTCTGTTTTATAATAGGTGTTTACAAAAATTTATTTTAATAAAGGTAACATGCAGCAAAGATAAAATCACAGTGGAGAGAAAATAATTGAGACAAAGCAGGAGATAGATATCTTCCCTACAGACTTTTACTGTTGGCTGTTTTTTGTTGCCTGTTATGTGTTTCCATTAATGTTTGAAAAACAATCCATGGCCAGGTCATTCCCAGGGTAGATAGTCATTGACTGAAGTAATTCTAGGAGGCCTGATGCTTATTGAAGACCAAATTTAGTCTTTTACTTTGCTGCATTGCAAATTGTCAGATTCTGATTTTTTTTTACACCAAAATAAATAGAATATAACTACATTCACTTCAGGGGAGTTGTGGTGGGTTGCTATTCCCAGTACATATAGCTTAATTAAGGACAGAGTCTAATCCTTTACCATCTTCATTTGTGTATCTCTTGGTCTGCACAGACAGGGAAGCAGTTGGCGGGGTGATAGTTTTGTCCGTGGTAACAGAGGCAGAGTTGCAGTCAAGTTCTTTTAGTTACTTGTGTTTGATAAATCCTGCTGGCACCTCCCCAGGTGTGGGGCTCCCTCGGGTGCTGGAGGCGTTGCAGCAGGTCTGCCTCAAGCACAGACACTGGCAGGAAATACCTCTGACTACCACAGGGCTTTCACACCCGGAGCTCTTGGAAGCTGGGCCAAGACAGCTTCCACAGATTAATTCTGTATTCTGGACTTGACAAATGACCTTATAGGACAGCATATCCCTTAGTTTTTGTAGGTATCTGGAATGACTCAGATCCCTGTGATGTCTAGGAAGCTGTGCTGCACCAGCCTGGTGGGGAGTATTTCAGTCTGTGTCCAGCACATGAATTTCTACAGAGACTGGTTTGGGAAGGATATGCAATCTTGGCAGCCTGGGAGAGAAAAGCTCTGATGTGGGCCCTCTTGATATCCTTAGGAATCACAACGGTTCATGCACAAACATGCAGTTTATAGTCCCTCCATAACCTTACCAGCAAGGGAAGGAAAACTTCTATGCCTTGGCAAGAGTCCCCAGAGCTTTGGCTGCACTTGTGTGTTTATGAATTCTAACAACTCCATCATGAATGTTGTCACCAGATACCTGGGCTCTAGCCACAATAACTTTTCCAAATGTTTAGGCATGGTTTGCTCTTAGGAACGTGCTCTCAGCTGTATTACAGTTACTATAAACAGTAAGATAGCATGTGAATTATTTTTTATTTTATTTACTCCGTATCTTTTCTAATGAAGGATGAAATATGCATAGTGTTACTTCCAGACTTCGTGTGTTTTCTGTGTTTTAGTGCTAAAGAAATGGCTTTATCTTTTTTCCTATTGGGATATGGAGCAGAGAGGCACAGTAGAGGACCACCACCACTGGAGTTAGTACAGAATGTGCATGTGGCATTTCAAAAATGATGTTTGGCCTTCTGGCGAGAGCCAGTAAAATTTTAATCTGGAAAGTATTTGAAGGGTATTTTCTGTAGAGGGAAGTTGTAGCCGTGTAATAGGGTTATGCTGACAAAGGTTGCACAAACACTGTCTAAACAAAGCGTGGTTATGGTATTTGGGAGGGAAAGTGATTCACTGTTTTGTTGCAAAGGAAATAAAGTATCTCCTCATATTATTTTGGATCAATAGCAATGTCCTAAAAGACAATTCTGAGGGAAGAATGACCAGCTCCATAGAGAAAGGAAAAAAACACCTTTCTGTGTGTTATTGGAAAGATCACAAAGAGTAAAGCATCTGATTGATAAGTCAATTAAAACTCTCCTTTTGATTTCCACAGATTTTAGCTCTAAACAAATCTGCATAAGGAGTTCTGAGAGAGTCAAAGGAATATGCAGTATCCTCTCCAGACTGAAGGAAAGCAGCAGAGTAGTAAGAACAGAACATTCCAAAGTGGCAATAGGGAAAGGAAACTACTTTCTCTAGATCACATAGAAGTTTCCAGTACACTGTTGGGAATTAAGATTTTAGTGATGAGGCCAATTTTTGGCCTAAGGAATTCTGTTAGAAGTGTATATAAGTAAACAAAACAATTTAAATTTCAAGTAGATGCAAAGAAAAAAAAAGGAAAAGAAAGGTACTTTTGAATAACTATTGTGGAGCAGATGTTTTGAGTGTTTTATTCCTCAGCTATAGCTCTACTTTGGAAATCTCAGAGTCATGTTGCCTTTAACATTGCGAAAAGCTCTGATTATTTATCTCGGGGTAAGCACCAAATTTCTGTGTGTCTCTGTAGACTTTCATTCCATAACAGCTGAGCCTCAGCGTGTTTATCTCAGGAAGATAACATGTGGATTGGAAGAGTCACCAAATGACCCCCCCAAAGTCACACAGAGAACCAAGCCTTTGCAGATCAATTCATCAGCCAGCCCGGGGTATCCTGTCCCGGTAATCGCTGCACCTGGAAATTTGCCTGTTCTGCAAAAAGTCCTAAGCACTGAATGTGTGGTTTTGTTTGACCTGCCCACTCCCAGGTAACCTGTGGCTTTTGCACATTGCAAGGTGTTTCTTCACTTTCTGAAGGGAATCACCACTAGGTTTGTAAATGCAAGAAAGGAACCTCAATTCCTTTCACGTAAGATCAGCTTTTTGGCAGCCCTACAGCTTTCAGGAGAAAAGAGGGAGGAAAACAAGAAGAGCCAGTTAGGAATGAGAAGATGTCAGGATGTTTTAAGTTCAGGAGTTGTTCTAACAGGAGACCCTTGTTAGAAGTGTGCAATTTTTGGACATGTCCCTGGCCTAGACTACGTGCAGCACAGCAGCATTTCCAGAAATGAGGTGTGGGAGGGGCTTTTATCACAAAATCACACTACACAGGACAACATTTGTTTTTAAAACCCTAAAGTCTTTGAGTGTGTAAAGGGCACTATTTCTGTGTGGTTATTTTTATTACCTTATTATAAGCTTTAAAACAAAACCCAACAGCAAGAAAAAAGAAAAAAACAACCACAAAAACCCAGCAGGTTTTTCTTCCTCAGTTTTGGAGGGAAAAAAGTTGCTTCCAGGGTGATATTTAGCATGCCAAGCCTCTAGCCAGAGCAAATTTTTAAAGCTGTATCATAAACCTCTGAAAATAGGAGTTTATAATAGAAATGCAGACATACAGTTAATTATATCATCATGAATGGCGCCACTATAATTAGCTAACTTCTATATGATGCCAAGTTTTAAACTATTTTACTTTTATGGCACTGAATGTCAAAAGCTATTTATTTTAGTTTCTTTCATTTTTTCTTTTATTGTCTTACTGACCTGGCTCACCAGGTTAGGAAAATGGCTTGCAGATTTTCCTTCAGCCCTGAAAAATCGTTGCAGCCTCGATGGTGAGCCGATTCCCAGAACCTGGGATGCCAAAGGGAGCGGATTCCCTCCAAAGGCAGGCTGCAGGTTATCAGCAGAAGTTCTGTGAATAACCTTGGACTTGTGGTTCCCAGTGTCAGTCTGAGGGGACTGACAATCTCAGCTGGACAGACATCTGCTGATATTTGGGTATTAAATATACTTTTAAGGTGACAATTTTAAAGAAAGATAAAATACAGAAAAGAAAAGGAACATAATCTGGTTCCAGACCCAAGGAGATTATGGGATGAGAAAATCTCCTTCCTTAAGTTTATGTTTTCAAGTAACTGTAACCCTTTTGCAGCTCATTGCTTTTTAGGTGCTTTATAGTTCACACAGGGTTCACTGTTTCCCCCATTACTGAAATCCAGTTTCCTCTAGAGGTGAATACAAAAACCGTTTCAAAAATCTGATCATTTACATTGCAAAACAAAGATGAACATATTGCTCAATTAAAAAACCAGGAGAATCTGTGAATTAACCACACATGCTCAAATATTATTTGAATTTATAATTATAGCTTAACAGATCTAATAATTGAAAACAATCATTATAATTTGAATGTCCAGGCAAAGTCTTGTCTGTTTTTTAAGTGTAAATTAGATTTTCAATTTTTTTTTTAAAAGAGAATTAAAAATTTTCTTTTATGAAAGAATATCCATATGCATATAATAGTATTCTAAAGTTACTACTTGTCCTTAATATTTAACACATCCATATTTACATGTGCATATATATATAAATTATTATTAATATTCATATGCTTGATATCAGTTTTCTCTACAATAATTAATAAGGATCTGAAAGAAAAACTTTAATTCAAACATACTGCATCCCAAAGGCTTTTGCTCTTTAAGGGTGGTCTAAATAATTGTGCTGCCCTGGAGAGGTATTTTTGTCTAAAGATGATGTGTAGGTGTGTTAAAACAATCCCACATCTGGGTTTTTTGGTCTGTTTTTGGTGGTGTTTTTGTCTGGGTTTTTTTTTGTATCTTTGTTTTTCTGGTTTGCCTTTTTTTTGGTTTTGTTTTTGTTTTTTGGGTTTTTTTAGTATGAGACTATGTGAACTAGTTCTGTTCCAGAAGTTTTTAGGCAAGTGATGTTAACAATGTTTACAATCTGATAGTCCTGAATTTTTTGTCCTGTTTTATGCTGCTCCGCATTTTCTTCAGATCTGCCATCTAAGTTGAACTTTTCCAATAATACTTGTGGTGGTGATTTTTAAAGTATTTTACTATTCAGTAATCAACAGCATAGCAGGAATGAGCCTGGATTGTGTTGTACTTCGGTCAACATTTTCCTTCTTTTGGCCACGTGCTTTTCATCTTTCCATGATAACTCTTCTTCTTGTGCTCATTTTTGGTTACACGCTGTTTACTGGCTGCAGGGAGTTCCACACATGCTGTAGCCCTGTACAGAGCTGATGATGCAAACTAGAGACATGAGCTCAGTTACCACAAGCTCCCTTATTGAAGGGTCCTCAGGCGGATCCTTCCAGCTCCTGTGCGTGTGAGCAACCTTGCTGATTGCAGCAGAACTACCCAAGTGTGTGAGGAATGAGGGACTGGCCACTGGGAGAAGAAGAGTCATTTCTGCTCAGTCAGGGTACGTCAAACCAGTGGCCACCAGCCAGTGCGATGGAATTAATGAGGGGAAACGGTAGCCAGCAGTGACAAGTTGGGATAAGCTCACAGAGTAGCAGTGCCTTATCCAATTATTGTATTTCATTGTTCTTCCCTGGAAATGGGAGCCCTCTGACAACCTCCATGAAAGCTGAACTGGAAACTCTGGGAGTAGAAAAAGCCAGTATGAGTACAGTTTATGCTGATCCCCTTTAAAAAAGAACAAACGCTAACACAGAAAAAGACTTTTCTTTCTGTCCTTGACTTCATTACAAAGTATGCACTTTGCTGCCTGGCAGGAAGTGTTAAAATAAATTGCTTTCAAATGAAAAGAGAAATAAAAGTTAGGAAAACTTTTTTTATCTGTGCTTAATTTTGCTCTGTTGGAAGTGACGCTCTTAGGTTTTGACGCAAAGCATATTTTGATCTAAACTTCTTGTAAACCAAATTGGACTACCAAGATTCCTGGGACTACTTTAAAAAGTAAAACCTAAGGCATCTTTTTCCTTGTCTAATAAGGGCATTTACTGGTAAAGGAACCAGAGAATTTGTCCAAAGAGTGCAAAACCCATGTTGATGCCAATGATATTTTACTCCATAGAATACTTCATTCAACCATAGATTCCAATACATACGAACAAAATAACAGCCTGGAGGAATGACTCATGTGGAATTACTTAATTCTGCTCAGCAGAGTGCTACTTTTAGCTGGGAAAAATCTTCTCGTAGGCCGGTAGGCTGCAGTCTCTCCGGTACAAAGCCAAATGACATCACTGGCTTCTCTGTGTAACAAAAGGCCAGTGGCATCCCCCCTTGCTGAGTGAAAATTAGCAGCAGGTCTTTGCACTGTGCACATACTTTGAGAGGAGGGAATTGTGTCATTGTTATTTGCTATTTCCGCAAGCTGACACTTATCTTGTAAGCACATCAAGTGTTTGCTTTAGCTCCACAAGTCATTTCCTATACATTATATCAGTTAGTCACGCTGCTCTGCATTGTGTGCAAAAGAGGTTAAATTCCACATGTAGAGAAATCAAAGATGAAGGAGAGCTATCTAAGTAATTGTTTTAGAATGGGAACAAGTATTCATTCCTTTGAAAAGTGACTGTGTCAGTAAACTGTTTCAGACTTCTGTGTCTACATTTGAAGTCAGATCTGTGCATCAAACTCTTAAACTCCTTGAAGATAAAATTGATCAGATCAACTCAAACTCGACCAAAAGACTAAATTAGAATCGTAACTTTCCTTGATTTTCGCATCCCAAAAAAGCATGCAGGCTTATCTGGAGAACAAACAGAGCTGACTATAACTGCAAACAGAGGAAGATATCAGGAGGTTTTTTTTCATATATTTGGCATACGTAAAGAAATACATCTTTGTAATTGTGTCTTCACAGATACTGCCCATTTTTATCAGCAAATGTTTGTCTGCTGCATTGTTCCTGGGGAATTGCTAGGGAATTGAAAATAATCTAGTAGTTTTTTCCAGTTCTGTTATAATTGAAGCTTTGGTTTTGGTTCTGCCTTTTTAGAGCAATGTTTCCTTCCTCTTTATTTAATTACTGTCATGTATAGTGATGCATTGTGCATATGAGAATATACCAAATAGAACTGTAACTCCTCAAGCACAAGGGGAAAGTAGGAGGGGAAAAAGAAAGCAGAACTATAAGGGAATAAAACATTCTTTGACAAATAATAATGAATATTTTATTTAGCTTGGTTTGAAGCATAGCATTGTAAGATTCTGTTAGAGAACTAGAATATGGGCTTCTTTCAGTCTCTTGGCTCTATAATAAGATCCTGAAAAGTGTATTTCCTTAATCCGTGATGAATACAAACGTCTCAGTCAAGATTTTCAGAGTCTATAGATTTCTGCAATAGAAAGAGTTCAAATACTTGAGTGATAGAGAGTTCACATTTTTTTTTCTTGTTCTCACTGTCTTATTCCTATGTAACTGTATTAGCATCACCGCCCTTCATCTTTTCTTTATTTTTAAATATCCCAGGACAATATTATAAAATCTTTGTGGAGAGTAAAGTAAAAAAATTATGGCTTCAATTCTCCAGACACTTAAGCAAGTGCTTAATTTAAAGCATGTGGGTAATCCAAATTTGCTTCAGTCATTGGTTTCTGGACCTGAGCCAACACATTTGGAATGTATCCTGCATATTTATTCTACTGTATACATGATTCAATCACATGTGTGCAAAGTTGTTTGTGATTAATTTTGTCAATTAAAGTGACTGAATTGAAATTTAACCTGAGAAGAATTTACAGTGAATGACATTCCTGTAATAAAGGTAACATCTGAAGACAGGGAAATCTTTCATTTTGCAAAACCCCCAGTATTTGAGGAGGTGCAGCCAATTTTCTCATCGGATTTCTTCATAACTCTGTTCTGTTCTCCAAATATTGTCCAGAAGAGATTCTGTGGAAAAACCTTTCCATTTTAAAAGTTCATCTGCAGACTCTTTCTTCTTTTGAGATTTGATTTTGATTTTGTGAAGTATTAACATAAAATGCTGAAGTTCCAGAGCCAGTCTTTTGCACCTGCCTGCCCTGGTGGATGCTTTCTGAAAAATATAAGGGATGGTTGGGTAGTTAAATTCTGCTCCCTAGATCATATACGTTTATTCAGATTCTCTCTGTGTGTTAGTATGATTTTTTTTTTTCGTATAACTTACATCTATATGACATGGAGAGAGGAGGTGAATTCTTATTCCATTGGTCAGAACTGGCTGGTAGTAAAGAGCAAACAAAATGCTCTAAAGAGAATGAAGTTTGTTTCTAAATGATCTATCTGGAGTTCTGTATTATGTACTTTTATTTTTAAAAAGCTGTCATTTCCAACAGTTGCCATTCTGCTGTGTCATTTTCTTTTTACAGAACAAACATAAGAACCAATGAAAAATATGTTATTCTTTTGCAGAAAAGTTGAGTGGGCCTAACTGATAAAGTCCGTCTTTTGCCATCAGCAGGAAGGAATTATATGTTTGTATTGGTATTCATACTATTCATTTCATAAATGTTGTTGAGGGTGAAGGGCTTCCAGGATGGCTGGAATGACCCTATGAAATGTTTGATGTGCCACTCTAGGAAGCAGAAATTTCCTTTAGTTTCTTCGGATGGAAACTTAGACTCTTTGTTCCCCAGTTCTCTGATTCCTGGACTACTTTCTTCAAAAGAAATTTCGTCTTTTTGTGTTATTTTTAAAACAGGAAGAAACGTTTTTTCTCTCTTTTTTAAGTTTGTCACTGAAGGCAAAACTTGAAAGAACTTTTTAACATAAGCATAAAAACACAGCATCTGTTTTCCTGGCAAAGCGTGCAATGTCTCAAAGGAAGCTCCATTCCAGTGTGACTTGTTTCCATCCACACCTAAGCTACCAGCGTGTGCTGCAGCCATCAGTGGCACTGGGGGAGTGGGTATTGCTCAGACAGGCTAATAAGGGGAAACCTCCCTAGTAGAAACTTCCTCACGGGAGTGGTGTACAAAGATAACTATTTATAAAGTGTTTTTAAAGGGCACGCTTAAATAAAAATCTTTGGTGCTTGTGCAGGGTCACAGATTATTAGTGTCTAGTTTACAAGGACCAAATCCACCGAAACATGAGCACCAAAGAGATTTTTCCTATGGTTTCCTATACCTTACTTTCATTTTTCTTGTGATCTGGCATGCAATTTAGAAATTAAACTGAATTTTATATACTCACTATGGTTCCTCTGGAGACTTAATTCCTGAAAGTGAGAGAGGCCTAATTGAAGTTTAAAAAAAAAAAAGGGGGGTCAATATGAATATGCTGAACATTATTGAAAATAAGGATAGAATGTCTTATCTGTTACACTGCTGGAGGCCACAGGTCTTTCTTGAGACTCCGGTCATTTCCCAACTCTTCACCAAATTCCTGAAAAGACATATTATTATTCTAGAATGATAGCAAGTGACACAAATATCAGAATTGCTCTCAGGACCTCTGTTAGGCATAGCAGCATATGTGTGATGGTTTCAAAAGGAACAAATAAATAACAAACTGAAGCATCAGCAAGTCCAGAATTATGCTTCTCTACAGTAATGTCATTATTTGGGATGATTTTAATTTGGTGTCCTACATTTTGACCAGCTTGTTTCCTCCTCCTGTTCACCTTCAGAGGATCTCTAATGGATGTAGTAAAAACTACCCTGAGCTGTTTTACCTGAAAGTTTTGCTTTCATCTTCAGAGCCACCTGGTTTCTTGAATCCATGTGTGTTTTGGGTTTTTTTACCTGACAGTCAGTAGAGACTATGAAATTACTACTAGTAGAATCAAAGCTCCTGAACAATTTGCTGCTATTCTTTTTATTTTTAACCATCCAGCTTTACTTCTTCTTTTCCATATAAGCATTTATGTGAGCATTTTATGGGCCATGGATGATCTCTTCTTCATTTACCCACTAATAACTGAATAAGAAAATTCACTCAGATCTTGCTCAGTAAGTCAAAATCTGAAATCTAATTAGAATTTTTCATTTGATAATTTTGAATACCTTACCTTGTCAGCTCAGGTTTGAGTGCTTTGTTCTAAAGTCTGCAAGTCAAGACTCCTGTATTTAGGTGTTTTACAGGAGGTGCTGCTGGTTACCACAACGTAGTGACAGATAATCATTACACACACATTTCAGCTGGACAATAATGCCCTCTCTTGTCTATCTGTGCAGCCAGTGCAGAAGTATAGAGTGGAAGGATATAAGACATCAAGTCTTTCGTTAACCTGGGAGTTACCTTTTGTACTTGTTGTTAGACCTGAAGGTAATGAGGACTTCCAATCAGCATGAACCAATGGAATGTTAACGCCTGGAAAACAGAGGGAGGTGGGGCAGTGGAACTATCAAGTGGGACACTATAAACCTTGAATGAAGATCTTGGTTTGTGAAAATTCACCTAAGAAAGCTCTTTTCTTTGCCTCTCTCACATTCCACTTATGTATTATGGCAACTTTTGTTTCCTTAGGCTAACTTGCTATCTGGAAGTAAACACTGAATTACCCCGAAGTGTAAACTTTATACTCATCCACTTGCAAACTGCAGTGCTCCAGACATCAGAGGTGCCATAAAGTATAGCCCCTTGAAAGGATAGTACGTGGCTAATTTATTGACGTGCATTCCTGCTCTAACCGCTGAAGAATGGTGATTCTCTAGGCATAGAATTTTGTGGATAAATTTCAAATGGCTTTCGAACTGCTCTGAAACATGCCTTTGGCTAAGGAATCACTGGTTCCTCTGAAGCAAACAAGGGGACTGTACCGCCCACCAGTTATTGCTGTGTCACACCAGGGAATTTTCCTTATGAAGGGAGTCAGCAGTGGTGCAGGCAGAGGACCCTGCTGAATTCATGCTGACAAACAGGGGAATTTACAGAAACCTGGATGCTGACAGGCTGCAGCTGAAAGCATAAAAAGGATCGGATAAGCAAAGCAGGTGGTTTATGAGAGGAGTTTCACACACAGAAATGTGAGATGCAACTTTTGTTCTTTTAGGAGACATTGCTTTACTAGAGATAAGATACTGCATTTCAGAGAATCCAAGTGCTTACTAACCAATGGGGAAACAGAAAACCAGCTTGGGTACTTGAGTGCTGAGAGCCTGACTGTGGTGAGAATTAGTGTTTTGTTAGCCTGGGCTTGGTACAACTTTGTTAGTTATGACTGTAAAATTTTAATGAATTTTCATGCAAATTCCCTTAAAACACTGTCCTTAAAACCTTTTAAAAATTACCTTCATGTATGACTTCAGCTGAATTTTGTAAAAGAAAATGCATTACAGGATTTTTTTGTAATATTTTTTGAGGAGATATTTCTTCCCTAGCGGTTTCCTTAGGGACAGGATTCCCCCCAGACCTTAGTGGTGGCATTGATGAAGATACACTGAAATCCCACTAAATACCCACCTATCTGTCCACTGCAGCTACCTGGCTCACGTGCATTTATAATTAGGCATTATACCACAAGAGAGTGATTTCTTTCAGGCAAAGCATTTAGAGTTTTATAGGCTAGAACAAGTGCAGCACTCATCTCTGGAAGTGTCACACCTTTGTGGTGGATGGTGGCTTCTCCTGCTTTTCACAGAGAAGCAAAGAGTAAGTCTGAGCCAGTCAACGCAATTAAGAGAAAAATGCAGACATATCCTATGGAATTAGAGTAAAGGTATTGTAAACCATGATGTAAAGGAAATCAAAATATTTTTAATTATTTGTGTACTTACGAAAGTACAATTTATTTACTTCCTTTCAATTTAACCAAAAACTTAACTATAAATAAGTTCCATACATCCTTGCATGTTTTGAAAGCTGTGTATGTCCCTAGCGGTAGTTGGTTCTGGGGTGACGGGAGAAGGAGGGAAAGAGAAAGCATCAAGGAAACAAAATTTAATAGTGAAGGATGGATATGAAATAACAGTTTGCCTTTGACCTTGCTTACAGCCTTTCTATAAAAAATACTTTTCACTGAAGAGGATCTACCTAGAGCAATGCCCCAGCCTGCAGATTGAACCATGATACAGCACAGAAATAACAACACCAGGATGTTGTCACAAAATTTCTAAGGGTGCTCTTGACCTAGCACCTCAAAACAATTTCAGTGTGTGAATTGAAGGTTTGGCTGACTGGAAATTAGGGGATGGAGGAGAAAACAATTATTTAAAGCTAACCAGTATGTTAATAAATAGTAGAGAAAATGTAGTGAGGTTTGCATGCTGTTTAAAAATAATTTTCAGGTTAACTGGTTTGATTCAGCTATGCAAAGAGGGAAATGCTTAAATCTATCAAGCCACAGGGAGTTTTAGCTTTCAGGCTTGCTGTGCTACTCCAGTAAAGTCAGAGTAGAGGATGGGCGAGGCCGCGTTTTGGAGTTACATGCTAACAGCTGGCCAGGTCTGTGATCTTTTACCTCTTGATCTTTTCTTAATCCTCCAAGCGTAGGCTTAGAAGCAACAGTTTTCTGTGCCAAAGTGTAACTGCTGGTATTTTCCAAGCTCTCTTTTCCAGCTCTAATAGTTCTGGTACAGTTAAGCTATATGTTTGACAACATATGACTTTATCATCTGGGAAGGAGCATTACATTTGGAATCCAGGGGGAACAAAGTAGAATGCAATACTTTCTAAGAGAAAGCTAAGAGTTTGGTTTTTAGGGCAAATATACCAAGTTACTATAAATTAAAAGGAAAGACTTTCGTAATAAATTCCTTCACTGGTCTCAAAAATAATTTTATAATTAGTATCATATTCTAACAAATTTAAAAGCAACAGTTATGCAGCAATATCACCTAATCAGAGATGCAGTCTATGCTTATAAATCTCTTTAATTGTTATGGGTGATTTCTGTTTCCTGGAGCATTTTATTTGTACTGTTTACTTTTTAGGGTCTGTCATCGATTAAACAAATCTTAGGGGATTTTTTGAAAACTTGCTAGAGTACAACCTCTCCATGCACCCTTGTTCTGTTTGTCTAAAACTGCACCAAAGTTGGAACTAAAGTATGTGTGTGGGAAGGACATATGGCTAGGTAGAAGACAGCATATGTCTTTAGTATGCACTTACCATGCAGTTAGTTTAGACAGCATCTGCTGTTTGTTTAAATGACTTTTTTTTTCCTTTTTGTAGGGGGAGGGTACAGTCTGTTTAAAGGGGACCTGCAAAGGGAGGGAGGGGAAGGGTTTATGTTTTCTTCTTTGTTTTTCCCTTTATGTTTGAAGAAGAATTGTTTTGGTTTGTCTTTTGTCTTAGAAATATCAGGACTTTGAAGCACTATCTTTCATGGTTTTGTTGCAGGCATTTTTGGATTGCCGAGGCCCTGGGATTTTTTTGTCACCTTTAAATGGAAGGGAGAGTAGGTGTGGATTTCTAACAAAGAGCATTTCCCCAAGCTCTTCTAGTGAAATGCATTTATATTTCTGTTACCAATAGAGCACTAATGTACAGTTAGGACCCTGCAAGGCTCTTTGATGCATACACCTTATTTAACCTCTGCGTTTGGCATGTATTGTGGTGACCAGTCATTGCAGTTCAGGCTGCATGCATTTACTTGGTGGGAGCAGATGTCCCTGTTCTTGCCCCTGGGAGCTCCTGTTCCACAGGCAGCTGCTTCTGTACCCAGGTGCTGAAAAAGTAGGAGAGGTTCAAGGAGGGAGATCCATTCTGGACATTTTATTCCAGGTGCTGGACTGACATAGCTGTTCTGAGCTCTCTGGAGCTGCACCCTTCCCTGGGTGGGCACCTACCTCAATCCACGAGCTTTAGTTGTCTCAAATTTGCCACCAAGACTTCCCACCCCAAAACCCTGGCATACTCAGCAAGCTTTGAGCAGTTCCATGACCTCCCTCCTCTGCATCGTGTTTTAATAGGCATGAGCCTGTAACCAAGATCAGCTATTAAAGAATTTACACAATACCTCACATATGATGTAGGCCAGAACTTGGCAATTGCAGTGGTGTTTTACTAAGCAAGTACAAATATAGAGGCAGACTCAATTCTGGCAGGAAATAATTCCCAACTCAGTTAATAGGCTTTTTACATGTGCGATCTCTCAGAGGTCTCAAATCAACCGGTTTGCCACTTGTCTTCTAATTTCCAAGGAAAAGTAGAGTAGGCAGACCTGGATTTCTGTGGTGCTTATTGTTTAAAGAATTCCCATAATAGAAAGAAAGAGAGGAGGCAGAAGGAGAGGGGAGGGTCTTTTGTCACATAAGCATTGTAATTTCTCAACTGAATATTTTCAGTATTTAAATTTGAATTTTTTTAGGGCCTCTTGGTATCATGAAAAATAATGTGTACAGTTAGGAGTTTCAGTTCTGAGTTGTCCCTCAGATCTCACAGGCTGGATAGAACCCCACAAGTGTAAGTGCAATTGACTCCCTGAAGTCTGGGCCACACGGACCCTTCCACATTCCATAGCCTTGAATGGGAGCACACCAACCAATTAGCTAAAGGAAGGCCACTTTCAAAATGTTTCACTCTTATCCCTGTTCATTGTTTATCCGTTATTATTTTTATACTAAAGTCTCAACCAACAAGCAGAGTGAATATGTTTCGTAACTAAAAATGAGACAATAAATCATGTTTTATTTTTAATGGGACAAAGTGCCCCTGAGCCTAGTNAATATGTTTCATAACTAAAAATGAGACAATAGACAAAGTGCCCCTGAGCCTAGTAACTAATGAAGAGGAGCAACTAATAACTTCATGGAGTCAGATAGGTTTCTCTAGGAAACAGGAAGCAGAGAACAGAAACAATTTAATTAGAAAGAGACGGTTGTTGCTCTTTCAAAACACTTTCTAACAGTTGTGTGAGAACTATCACACAGCTGCATCAAAGATGTTCTCTTTCTGTACAAGTTGCCTTTGCTGCGGAAGTCACATGAGGGAGCTGTAAGGTGAGTGCAAAATCACCCAGAAAATTGTACTTGAAGAGTAACCACTGATAGCTCTCTCAAAATGTCTGTTGGGATCCTGCAAATGTCTGTTACAGATCCAGTCTGGTTCAATAATGTTATTAGTGAGTGTAGGTGAAAAACTCAATGTGTTTTGGCTATACAGTGGTGACTGCAAGGGGGTGGGAATAAAGTGTTAGAATACAGAGTTTGGAGGCTGAAGAAGTGTCCACATTTTCCTCTCTTAGAAAGAGTGCCCTTCTAGCAGACTCACGCAAAATACTGTGCTGGTAATGGATGGGGACAATCAACAAGATAATACTTATTGTAGCTGTATGTCAGGGCTCGAGTAGTTCTAACACTGAAAAAGAGACAGGAATATGTTTATCTTGCATAAGATTATATTGCATAGGAAATGACTTGTTCTTTCTGCCCTTGTCAACATGCACATGGCCTTGGCTGGCGACTTGCATAGGTGTGAACAAATTGGGAAGGATCCAGAGGAAAGCAAGGAGAATAAGGAGAGGTGTTGCAAGCATGATTGAATTAAATAGGATTCTCTATTTAAAGAAGACTGATAGAAGATGTGGTATGCAAGTGTGCAAAGGCTGTGAACAGAAGAATAGAATAATCTATCCTCCACATCTGTGAGGCACAGGAAGGAAAATAATGAGCTTAACTTGTGTTAAATGACTTCTGACTGAATGTTTTTTTTTTATACATCTAAAATAGTTAAGATTTTAAAAATGCTAATGCACTGGGAGGTGCTGAAGCTTCATTTTGGACATCTTTAGATAAACATCTGCCAGAAATAACAAGAGTATAATTGAGGGTGCTCTGGGAGTAAGCTTTAGTGCTCTGTACTAAATACCTTTTTGAAGTTTTTTCTGGCCTTATTTACTGTGATTCTCTATTTCTGAGTGCTTCAGGCTCAGTACAAAGCTTGCTTATTCCTGTTTCTTTTCTTTGTATGTTCCTGGATGTCTGTGAAAGGCCAGGGTACCCAGTTGGGGTACCTCAGTTCTCCTGCACCAATAATAGGAACAGGGAATTTGTTTTGATAAACCCATTGTACCTTTTAGACCTACATAATTTGAATTCTGTTTTCAGCAATTTTTCTCCCACTGAAGACATCTAAATTCAATTATTGGACCCACTGTGCAATGAATACTCTGCCAAACCTGCCATGCTGATTTGTGTATTTAACTATAAGAGAGGGATAACTTTGGAAGATGTGTGAGTTTGAATGCTGGTTTGGCTGCATTAAAGGAAAAATGAAGACATGGAAATGTATTAAGCAATGCAAAATGGTTACTGAAGGTTTGGTTGAGGCACTGTAAGGAAAAAATGCAAAATTATTTTTGGGCAATATTTAACTATTGTATTTGAGTCTTCTTAACTACTGATCCATATAATACTCCTTATATTGTAAGGATTTTTTTCTTTGGCAGGAAGAACTCAGAGATAATTTTAATTTAAGTAATTTTATTTCTATGCACTCCAAATATATTTGTATACACAGGGAGCTCCAATTACAGCGTAATTAGAGTAACATGAGAGCCTTAAGATCAGGAGTTCAAATTTATATTTGTAAATATTTCACTAACTTCTAAAACACTCTGCAAAGATGTTTATTATCTCAATTTTCTGATTGATGAGGTTGTTGTACTTCCAGATACAGGGAGAGAGTTTCCTCCATATACAAGACCTTTATTACTTGAATATTTGAATGATCGTAACTGTTAAGATAATTGAAGCAAGAAACTTAAATAAGTGGATCAGAGAAGGGGAAAGGTGAGGAGCCTGCACACGGCTTTCCATTGCATCTAGATATAATCTAGATTATTGTTATCATTTTTCTTGAACACTAATAGCTACTCATATAAAAAGCAAAATGAGATGTGAGCAGTATGGCAAAATTGTGTTTTTATTTTACAGGAAAGATCTGGGGACTTGGGAGATGATGCAGACTTTCAGGTTCTTGAAAAAACCCTTCAGTTGTTTTATAAAGTGTATTACAACATCACCCATGCTGTCCAAAGAAAATTTTGTTCTATGTGATTAGGTTACTTATTGGCATGTAATGCTGGAAGCGATGTGCATGCAGCAGATTCATCTATTGATTCCCATACTGCCAATAGGTTATGGCACAGGTTAGTCTGGATATTTTCTGTTCTGTTCCTTTCAGGAAAATTCTTTCGGACTAGTTGCTATTTCTGGAAACAAACCTTTTAGAGGATCCTGGCAAATATCTCTTGATCCAATAAAAATGTGGAAACACAAGGGAGTTTTGACAAAACCGGATTAGAAGTAACGTTTCTTAAACGATATGAAAAAACTGTTCTTGCAGTCTTTACCTAAGTAAGGCACCCTCAACCTTTGCAGGTATTTCCGTAATAATGCCTATGAGGAAAGATTTCTATTTCCTCTTTTCATTCTTCAGTAAAATATTCTGGAGAATATTTTATGATCAACTGATTAATTAGAATGTTTCAACTTTATACCAAAGCAACCCTTTGAGATTGCCCTCTCTGGGATAAGAGGTTAGGATTAGGGTTTGGGGAATGAAGGCCTTCAGAGCTGGAATTCCACTAAATTCTGCTCAACCAGAGAGCTCGACCACCAGTGCGATTGTTCTGCTCTGCTGGGAGTAGGGGCTGGGGTGGGGACCAGGGGCCCATCAGCGCTGGATTTCCCATGGAGCCGTGCCCTGCCTGGAGACCCGGAATGAGGGCTGGTTAAAGATGGAGCTGCAGCTCAATGCATTTGTGGGCTCAGAGTGACCAAGTTAACAACTTAAAGGAGAAGTTGCCATATACAATGAATAAATACCTTATTCCAGTGTATTTTTAAGGCACTCTGTGTGCAATTACTGTACAAAGTCAATGTTGCCTTGCTGTTGAGGTGTCTTGTAGCAGAAAATTCATAATATTGCTCTTCAGTGAATTGTGGGCTACACCTGGTATAATCCTTGGTAATTGCTGTTGTTTGAAATGAGCCTCAGTTGATTAAATTTAGTTTTAATAGTAAGCAATGAGTGTAGTAAAGCTTAGATAGCCTTTCTTGGCTAGTTTGCAATTTGTTTCTTCTGATATTTTAAGTAAATAAATATATTTTTGTAAGCTATTGGAGAACAGATAAACTGAAACAATTTTTTCTTTGGGAGATAGTCATTCCATCTGCTAATTTATTCTCCAATACAGCCATATTTTCAATTGGTTAACCCTCTCAGTAGGGAAAGAAAGAAGACAAAATAGTCTCTTTTGCTCCATAGAGACTTTCTAAAGCTAATACACTCCATTACTTGAAAAGAAAAAGAAGACAAAAAGTATGTGTTTCATAACACCATTGTACCACATACATGACGAATGAATTCTTCACACAGCCAAGGAGCTGAAAGAAACATCCTTGGAATAAATATGTTAGTGGTAGCTCTGTCGAGATGACTAAGATGGGGAGGGAGAGGGATTATTTTACTAACAGCTAGGATTAGGTTGTGGTTTCTAGAAAAGATGAATTTATTACAAGGCTGCTTCCCTGCTGTGGGAGAAATGAAGTTGAATCTGGGTGTGAAAACAGTCACAGTGGCTGCAGACGCTGAGGGCTCTTCCTGAGACATGCACATGGAGGAGACTGGGCTCCAGTCCAGCCCTGAGG
Organism: Atrichornis clamosus; assembly: GCA_013400975.1. NCBI lineage: Eukaryota > Metazoa > Chordata > Aves > Passeriformes > Menuridae > Atrichornis > Atrichornis clamosus. Next base: position 24,169 of record WBMZ01013906.1, read on the forward strand.
AGGTGAGGGATCACCACTTCCATTTCTCCCTCCACATACTTGGATTGCTTGGGACTTCTGAGGAGAGAGAATGGCTTTGCTGAAATGAGGCCCCAAGAGAGACAGGATGGAGCCGAATCTTAAGAACTGGGTCTTGCTCTTTGGGGTTGTTTTATTTTTTTTTTATTTCAAAACCTACAAGGAAGGAGAGGGTTTTTTCTCACCTTTTGAAGACTTTTCTATCTATGCAAGTAGTTCTAGAAATTACTCAGGTAGTTGTTGAATCCATGGTCTGCGTATTTTTCCTATTCTGAGACAGTAGTCCTTAAGCATAAATGCTTTTCTAGCAGCTTTGCACAAAGTTGAATAAATGTTAGCAAACCATGGTTTTCAAGGACATGGTTTGCACCATGGCTTCAACAGAAACTGGGTATGCCTGGCTGTAGCTTCTGTGATGTGGGTTTAGCACCAAGAAACAAGTGACTGAATGTGAGACAGCACAGGCCACAGTTATTGCAGTACATAATCTAATGTGAAAATCCAAGCAACAGGGACTCACCCAGAACACAGAAAGGTTTAATGGGACTACAGGGAACGGTGGACTTGAAACAGTGCTGGTTTTACTGAAATCTGAGTCTATGCTGGGGGTGGGGTAGTAGCTGTTATACTATCCCCACTAAATTGCTGTTTACTGCTTTATGGAATTCTCTGCAATTCCTGCTTCTCCCCATGTTTTATTAATCAAAGTGTGGAACTGGGCTGTAAGTCACAGGGTGTTCCTTCTGTACCACTTGTTTAAGTAAGGAGGAGGGATTCACTATATTTTCCAAAGGACTAACAGAGTTTCTCTCCCTTTCTTGTTCCTTCCTCCAGCCTCCATTCATTTTATTGTGGGAAAACCACCTGTGGGAAGATAGACTAGAAAGGGATTTAGTGTTTCAAATGCCTTTGACTCAGAGATGTGAACACTATCTATTGCTCTTCCTGTCTGTCTGTCTTGTTTAATAAATTTGTCCTTCCTTGCAAAGGAGACTTTGATAAGAGGACATTATGTCCTCTGCTGATCACTTGCAGTGAATGACTGTACAGGAGCTTTCTTCAGTTCATTCTGTCTTAAATGGTGACTTTTGAGAAATTGTTACCTTGTTTCTTACTAGAAATGCTTCTTGAATCCCTCTATTCTTTTCTCTCTTAAATGCAAATCCCCTACTGTGTTCTTAGCACTTTGCATTGATATGACACTTTTCATCTGAGGCTTTCAAATTGCAGCGTGTTATAATTTTGTTGGAAGTATGAAAATTTTACCTAGATACATGTCCTGAAAGGAGGTTTTAGTCAGTTGCATGTCAGTCTATTTTCCCAAGTAACAGGCAACAGGACAACAGGAAATGGCCTCAGATTGCACCAGGGAAGGTTTAGACTGGATATTAGGAAAATTTCTTTACCGAAAGTGTTGTCGAGCACTGAACAAGCTGCTCAGGGAAGTGGTGGAATTACCATCCCTGGGTGTTTAAAAGACATGTAAATGAGGCACGCAGTGATATGGTTACAGGTGGACTCAGCAGTGCTGGGTTAATGGTTGGACCTGATGGTCTTAGAGGTCTTTTCCAACTTAAATGATTCTATGTTTTTAATTAGACTAAACAAACAGTAACAAAGTCATGGCCCTGAGTCTGCAGGCTGATCCCCCTGATTCAACCCAGCTCTCTCATGAATTCTTTGTGAAACAGGGTCTAACTTCAGATGCCTTTCTTTTGGAAACGGAGGAGCTCAGCTGCACCACATGATTAGTTTTTCAAGCAGATAGCTCTTTGGCTATCAACGGAGGGAGCCCAGGAGGAATGACCTGCAGGTGTGGAGGAAAATTTAACTTCCCAACCATGCAGTACTAACTCTTTGTTCTGCTGATGCAGGATTAGAGCTCAATGGGAAAGAAAAAGATCAATGACATTTAAGGCTTTGTCTTTACCGGGGTAGGATTTTTATGTTCTCAGCACCCATAACTGGGACCAGATTTTTCAGTCCTACTCCACTCCCACTAGATCCTTAAGTATATATTTGACATTAAAAACAGCTCAACACCAAATGTAGTGAATACCTGAAAATCCATCCACTTATTTGTATAATTAACTTCTCTTTCCAGAAATATAGCTTGGTATTTTTTTACAATCGTAATAACCCAAAATAACATATAAAATGTGTAGTGTGGGTGATATTTCTTTGAACCTAAAATAGTGGCAATTAATGGTGTCTGCTCTCTGTTGTGGAAATTCCATTAGCAAAAATCCCAAAATAAACCCAACTGAAGTAAGCAAACTGGTTAGGACAGAATTAGAAATTACTCAAAATATTTCACAAGATGCCATGGAAAGTTAAAGCACAAAACCCTTCAATATTTAGAACATTCTTTTATTAATAATTCAGATTTCTGATTTCTGGTATTTGGATAGATCTGAATATATGACTTTAAATGTAAAGATTTTATCCCCTAGTATTCTGTCCCCTCACAAAATAACTTGCTAAAAAGAAACTGGACTTCTTTGGCCAGAAACAAAAACTGTCTGTGATTATCTTAGAAGAGATCTGTTAAAGTGCTTGTATTTGGCAACTATACGTATATATAATATTTGAAGGAGATTAATTGAATGGATCATAACTCATAATTTGGTCAACACTCTGAGGTTCCATTAACATAATTCTTAGATTAAAAAAAAATAATTATCCAAGCAAATTTAGACCATTTGACAATCGTATGGTCGTTTCTGGTCCCCAGGTTTTGAATTCTTTTGAAGACAAATCAATGCTGCAGAATTTTGCCCTTCAGTGCTGCCCTCCAGGAGCCTCTCTCCAAGAGCTGAGGAGGTGGGACTCCTCTAAAAGCATTGCTGACATGACTCCTAGATCTCCTGGTGAGACAAATCTCCTGCTTTGCAAACATCACGTGTTTCACCGGAGTGGGAGAGGTCACAGTACTGTAAATACACAGTTTAGCTTAGCCCATGGAGCTGAGAGTCCTTAAAGAATACTTTGCCATCTTGATATACAAACCCAATGATCACAAATGCTGTGGAAGCACAGCCTGGTTGGATGGTGCAAATGGATTGACAGGCTTCCACTGCTTATGTCATTCTTTATGCCGTGAAGGACAGTTTATTTTTAGTTTTGTATCCCAATGAAAAAGTCCGTTAGTTAAGATTCCACTTTGAGGGGCTCAGAAGTTGTGGGGCTTTTGCTTTTTTGTTTTGTCTTGTTTTGAAGATATAATGAGGACTTTCCACTGGAAGCCTGCAGCAATCCTGTTATGCTGTGATTAATGTCACTGTATAATTCTGACAAGCTGAAGCCCTCCCAGGGTGCTCATTCATCATGGATCTCTCTATAGCTCTTATTTATTTATTGAACAACATGTAAGCACAGTTCCCTTTTTTGTTTAATGTATCAGCATTTCAGTGTGTGTGGACTTCAAGGTTTCAGTTTTGTTGACAATAATGAGATCATCCAGACAATTATTGTTTGATTTTCACTTCACTAGTGAGGAAGATTAAAGAAAAGTTAAGGAGCTTTGTCTGTTTCCTGTTACCCATTTACTGAGGGGGAAGAAAATCTAACTGTTTAAAATGTATATATTATGAGACTTGTGCTCAAACAGTACATGAGGAGACTGCACACCATTAATTCATTGGAGTTGTGAGTGGGTCAAGCTGGTTTTCTGCTTAACTAAACCATGGTTTGGATCCCCACTTAAACAGCATGTGTGAGGTTAAGGGCCAAGCAGATTCCACACATGTACCATGTTAGGAGCATTTGTCCAGCTCGTGCACCATCAAATTCTTCCCAGAACAGAAATTCATTGCTTGCAGAAGACGGATCTGTCCCTAAAGGCATCCCAGTTCCTGCAAGCTCCCTGCACCGCCACCTTTCATTTGGAAAATAAAAATGGATGGGAAATTGAACATGAAATTGTAACAGAACGCCACACAACACTTCAAAATCATGCACATGCAGCGTCATAGGCTGGGAACAAGGACACAGCTTTAGCAAGCTGGAAACTGCTCAGATATTGCTGTGATAGGTGATGTACAGGAGTCTGAAGAGAAATTGATTCCCAGTACAGAAATAACACTACACCTTCAAGAGAAATTACTGGTATGAACACTTTAAGATCAGACAAGAATATCAAGAAGTTGGAGGGAATTCAGAAAAGAGCCACAAACATGATTAAAGAGCACAGAAAGATGATGACAAGAAAAGATGAAAAGGGCTAGATGTGTATAGCTATATGGTGATTAAGAAGGCACATAGGCGTCTACAGCTAATTGAAGAGTATAAATGTAAAGGAAGGAGCATAAGAGTGTTATGAGGGCTCGTAACTGGGAGTAGTTGGATGAAATTAATCAAATAAAAATTTAGGCAGGGAAATTTCCAAACAGCGGACCATATGTTGCCTTCTGGCATAAAAACGTGTGAAGGGGAACAAAACACTCTGAAAGCCATGTGGCTTTTGAAGTGCAGCTGTTGTTCCACATTCCCTCCCCTGCTCTGTGAAACTAAGGGCCAGGGCCAGGTTTCTGAAGTGCACATACTATCAACACAAGTGTTAGAAAAACCAGGAAATCACTAGTTAAGCTTATCCACCCCTTGAAGTCCCAGTTACAAGTTGTACCTATGCCTTTCAACCTTGCCCATTTTTACTTCCCACATCTCCTCCCTCCACCCAAACCTTGACTCCCACTGAGACAGAGTGTTTAAAACTTTGTGTTTTTGCTTTGTTGGGAAAGGTGATTGAGGCTTTGAAGTATGTGATTAATATGTGGACTGTCTTTTTTCAGTTCAGGATATGTTCAAGTGTGCAGTACTGAAGGTATTGAAAGATGGATAAAGAAGGGAGACGTATGGTGTTTAATGATGTAATAATATTTAATAGTAGTCCTGGTACATAAATTTAGTACCTCCTTCCCCTTCAACAGCTAATGTATGTGGCTGAAACTACCACAGTGTGTGGAGGGACAAGGTCCTTGGTTAGTAGGTAGGAGTGCTGTACAGAAAGAAAAATGTTTTAATACCTTGCTAGGCTGAGAACTCCGGGTTATTTTTCCTTTGTGAGTAAAGCAAACACAAGTTGTGAGTTTGGGTTTTTTTGTTGTTTTTTTTTTTTTTTCTTTTCTTGGTGTGATGTTAGCCTCATTGGCTTTGGGGTTTTTTTGGTGATGATGATGATGCTGTTTGTTTTACAAATAAGGAAGACCACAAGTAATTATTTTTACAAACTTAAGAATAATTCTTTCTTTTTGATGTGATTCTCAACCTTATGTAGTTCCTAATGCCCTCCAAATTGCCACCCAAATGCTGCCTAATTTCCCCTTGCTCCACAGTCCCACAGCTGCTCTCCAGATTATCCAGTGAAGAATTACTATGTAATGTTTGGGGACTAAATCCAATCATTCATATATTTAAGCAAGACTGAAATCTGTTTGTTTAAATACATGTCTCAACATTAATTATACAGTCATTCTTGATTTCTTCTCAATAAAAGTCCGCAAAACAGAATATATTACAGAGCATTTTTATTTTTCTGTTTGCATTTTTAAAAGAAAACACTTTGTCAAAAACAGTTCTTCTATTTCTAGATTTTACAGAGACACTGGTTAAGGGAAAGTAAGTAGGCCAAAGGAATTTGAAGGAGTTCAGAGTACTCTAACTTGAAGTTCTTTAAGAAATATATGACATTTACATTTTCTATTAAAATAATTATTTTAGATGAAATCTACTACTGATATAGAGACATAATTTTTGCCAGTACCCATCAGGTTGGCTTACAGCTGTTCAGAGTAGTCTTCATGCCTTTCCATTAAACCATGAAGGCTACAGACTGTCTAAGCATTATTGGAGATAACTCCTGACAATAGTAATTGCTCTGTTTTATAAACAGAGACAATCAGTAGCTTTGAATTTTCTTTTATCAATATATGCACGTAAATAACAACATATCAGTGAAAACATAACAACAGGTCTTGGCGTTTTTTATGTCCATTCTAATATTCTCAAACACCAAACAATAAAAGAAATAGACCTGCACCCAAACTTAATTAAAATTTCATCAAAAGCACAAAGGCAAGAGAATTCTGAATTAACTGAACCTTTGCCTCCTGCTGTGTATTTAGATGTTGCTGGAGTTGCCTAACCTTGATTAATGTCGACACCAAAGGCTATATGTTATTGCAGATCAACTTGCACAATTACTGCTGACATCTTTAATCTAGCTTTTTAAGCAGAAATAAAGGTGTAACAGTTTAGTGTTTAGAAGCAGGAGCTAGACAAATGCAGGACTGAAGTGATGTGCCCATTTTTAGCAGAAAGAGTAAATTAACCACTGTAAAATTTACCTAGGAATGCAGTGGTTTCATCTTCACTTGAAGTCTTTGTATTAAGACTAGGTATCTTTTGGAAAGAGATGCTTTAGTTCAAAAAGAAGAATGGTTTTGATGCAGAAATTAACGGTTTTTTTGCCTGTGTTACCCAGGAGATTCAAATGCAGTAGTCATAAAAGCCTATTTTGGTTGCAATATCTAGTGATTCAGTGAGAGAAATATGTATTCAGCAAAATAGCTATAGACAAATAAATACTGAGATATTTGGCTTTCATTTACTTGCTCTTTATACAAGATATACTATCTCCAGCATTTTCTGTGGAGAACAGCAGTGTATAGATTTAAAAAAATAAGATTCTCAGACAATTTAAGACATGTAGCTTCACCTACTTTATTTCAGTTAATAGAAAGATTTCATAATCATGTTACCATGTGAAGTTTTTCCAAACAAAAAAATGATTGTAATAATTTGCATTACATTGTCAAGATTTTCTATACTTCTAAAAACTGCCTTAAAATGTGTTCACACTCATGGTGAGGTATTTAATGTACCATTTCACCAGGACAGCTTAACAGAGAGGTTTGATTAATCTCCAGACAGAGAATTTGCAAAGAGCATACATACTGAGTGTAAGGGCTTTTTCTTTTATTTAATTTTTTTTTTTTTTTTGGTAATAAATACAATGACTGAAGTCAATTTGTTTAACAAAGCAGGCTGGGACTTGGTGACTGGGGCTCACCTTTATAGGTTTCTGAGATGACTTTTTAATTCATTGCAGTTCTTAAGCTATTGAAAGTAAAAAAAAAAAAAAAAAAAGTCTTTTAAAAACACTAACAAATAACTCATGTCTAATGACTTCATGGAATGATTTCAAAGTAACTTTGCCCCTGGTGGAAAAATAGGAGCCGCCTGCTTTCCAAATGGGCTGCACCTGTGCAGCTCTCGTAGAGGTTAAAAACATATCAAAGAGTTTCATCTGTGCAGGGCCTTCTGGGACACACTAAATGGACTCAGAATTGGAGGAGGATCAGCACTCCTGGCATCGTGTGCTGTGTTACTGTTGGTCCTTGTTTCCTGTTAATTGTGATACTGCCAGGGAAACTTTTTTTCCAGTCTCATATAAATAAATTTAAAAAAAAGAATCTGCCTGCAGGCATGGGATCTGATGCCTTTTCTTGCTGCAGAGATGCAGTCATCTGGTTTTAGTGCTCAACATCTAATAGCTGGCATATGGACAGAACACAGCATTCTGTGCAGCTCCCTCAGCTTCTCATAATCAGCCACTGAGATCCATTATTTCAGCAGGTGTACGAATATCTGCCTGCCTCACTCTGAGAAACTGAAGATGTGTGGCTGTGGCCTCTCACATTTTAATAAAATTATTATTGCACAGAACAGCTTACATTCCCTTTCTACAAAATGGCCAACATCCTTGGGGAAACACATGGGGTGAGACTGTTTTGCAGTGCTGTAAAACTAACTGAAGAATGATAAAAAGAACGATAAACCCCAAATTATTTAATTATTACACATGTATGCTTTAAAGGACATTTGTCTTCAGGCTTGCTGAATGCATGTGGCCTTTTCCTAGGTTTGTACTTCGTGTCACTATCCTGTGTGCTCAAATTAACTGAATTGGTAGAAACCAGATATTAGAAAATTTAGTATTGACCAGATTTGTTTTTATTTCTCTCAAAAAATGCATTCCACAAAGGGAAGCTGATGTACAGCTTCCGTCACATTCTGCCTCTACCATTAATAGCAAAATTTGGATGGGATGTGTCAGTAACAAGCTGTTGGAACTAAAAGATGCTGACAGCAGCGGGAGGCTGGTAACTTCCCATGACAGAGCTATCATGGAAGTGCACATATCTATAAAGATGTATTTCAATTTCAGATTTGTTCCTTCCCTACAAACAAGAAATTCCAGTAGTGCATTTAGCACCATTGTCCTCACCAGCTGCCGTATTTTTAATAAGAAAATCAGAAGAAGCAGCATTTATCTTGGTACATGTTTCCATATCAGGTGATATCCAGGGAGACTGAGTTAATAATGCCTGTAAAATCTTTAATGTTTGTATTTGTTTATTTTTAGACAGGCCTACTCTTGTTTCATTCTTTGCAATTTGCTTCATTTCAAGAGGCTTTCACTTGTCTAGTTACAGGAGAATTTTATGACAATATTGGCATATAAGCTTTGTATTTAGAAGTATGGTCTTGAGATCATTTATTCCCTGGAACACAAGGACTATGTATGTGAATGGGCCTTTGAAGGATAAGGCTCCATTCTGGCAAGATTAATGAGATTTTGGGTGGGAAGAATGGAGGGCTACCACCTAGTCAAGGTTCTCTTTGAATGGAGATATCTTCCTGCAGCACTGCCTAAGTCTGTGATATCTGGATTGCCATGCTGTGATGCACTGCTCAGAAAGACAAATATCTAGACCCCAAGGTAGCTAAACCAGAAAAGTCCAACTGAAATTGGGAAACATTATGCATTCCTTTCATTACAAATGAATAATCTTGAGCTCAAGATCAACATTTTATGAATGTAAATGATTAGATGTAGCAATAAGGTAGAAATCCTCACATTGCACAAATCACACTTATTGTCTCAATATTTTCCTTAGTGCTGACATGCTATGGTGTACATTGGGGAACATCCACAATGACTTCACGTGAGCTGCCAGCCACAAAGTTGAGCTTAAACACATACACAGTGAAAAAATTCCTCCTGTTGTCTGACCTGAACTTCCCCTGGCACAGCTTTTGATACAGGCCAGGATGTCGTTGACAGTGTCCACTGGTCATGTTCAGAAAATATTTTCTTCTTTGTTATCTAATGAACTCTTGTCTTCCAAAAACTGTTACCTAGTTAAAAAGGGGGAAAGAAAAGCAATTATTTAAAATGTATGAATTGTAATGCTCTGAGTTATGTTCAGGTAACATGTGAGGAGTCTGTGTGCCATTAAGAGTTCTGAATGAAGTAAACTGGATTGTGCACTGAGTCAGCTCCCTACTTAGAGTATGATTCAAAGGTTCAGATACATTCTAGTGTATGTTGGATGTGTTTGTACAGCCTACACACTGTGAAAGTCATTACAGTGTCAACTTTCTTCCCCAAAGTAATTAGTATAAAGGATTTGTATACAATTTTAGTCTCTTGCTAAGGTCACCATTTAAGTCTTTAGATGGGAGGAAGGTGTTTCAATTAAAAAGCAAATGCCTGTGCAGGCAGAAAGGTTTTTGTCTGAAAGAGCAGTATGCTTACTAAAATAGTCAGGGAAATCAACCAGAAATAAGTAGAAAATTCTTTCTTGTTTGAGTGCAACTCAGATTTTGATGTTTGCCTGGAAACAACTCTAGACAACACCTGGTTTTCATTTGCCAGCACCTGGTCAGCAAGACTTTGAAAGCTTTGTCTACCTCTGTGTCTCTCTCTCTGTATTGCCCTAAATGTATTTCATAGTGTGGTGGATACAGGCCTAGCCCAGCACTGTCTATTAATGCACATAATTGTCATGCTTTAGTGTTCTACCAATACTACATGAAGGTACATGACATAACTAATGACTGTGGAATTCATCCTGAAAAGTAAGTCTTTTCTTATAGGAGAGATGGAAATTTTAAGTCTCCAGGATCATATATTTCAAAAAAACTGAGATTTCATGGTCGATATGTCCTCTGTTGGAGAAGTATCCTGTATGAAGGAGCTTGAGAAGAGGGTGAACTATGTCTTCTGTAAAGAGAACTTTTGTAGTTTCTGAATCTCTTGCTCAAACAAACCCCCTGTTAACTCTCAGCCGTTGATCTAATCTGCAACATGAGACACATAAAAAGAGTGCAGAAATATCTGGATCAGTCAAGGTGACTGAGCTAGAAATCCCATTCCTGAGCAGCTTACTCCATTTGTTACACTTATTTTTATTATTGAAATATGCTGGAAAATTTGCCTTTGTGAGACAAGCTGGTGCAGTGATAAACACAATCTGCTGGATAGATTCGCAGCTATGTTTGTTAACATTTAGAAAATGCTGTATCCTAAACCTCTTCATCTGTCTTTTTCTTGGCTTTTTTCTTTGGTTGTGAGGATGTGATAGTTCAGGTTCCCCTACAATACCAAATAGGATAAAAAAGAGATTGTTGTTTGAAAAAATTCAGGAGAAAAAACTATCTAACATAGCTATACGAAATAGCGTGATCCTTATTTTAAGAGTGTTGCTTAACTAACTTTGTCCTACTATGGTCATGTGTTATCTACTCATCAACAGCCTGTGAAGAAAGGTGCATTGTGACACCTCCTCTGGGCACTCACTTCACATAAAGACCTGCTCCCTTTTATCCATCCCTCCTGCCTTTTACAGTAAGCGTGCCACTGGACGTGCTGAGATATGCAAAGAATATTTGCACTGTGTTTGAACTCTGACTTGGGTGTTTAGAGACTAACTTCAGCTTTGTTCTTCTCACTTCTTACAGAGCTTAAGCTACAGTATGTGATGTTTTAAATCTGCTCCCTGAGCCAAGTTGTTTCCTCCCTAGAACATGCGTTAGGCATCAGCTCTCGCCCGTCATTTGCTGGGATTGATAATGTGCCAAGTCTTGAAGTCTTAACTCAGTTCTTACTCTAACGAGACTCCCATGGAAATCAATGGAAGTTTTGCCTGATTAACTACTTCTGGATTCCTCTCCAAAACACTTGGCTTATTTATATCAGGCATGTTTGGAAAAATCCAACGTTTGAGCCCCTGTAAAGTTGGTTTATCGAAATCTTAACTGATGGAGGACATTCTGAAGGCAAAACACCCAGGAGCCTGTTTTCTGGCAAGGGAGCACTGCTTATGATTGAAAACCCAACCAAAACAAACCCAATATATTGTCTAAAAGGCAGTAAATTTATCTGAAGCTAAATTTATGAACTTTAGCTTGTAAAGTTACAAACTTATCCATTAACATATGAACAATAAGAGAAGGCAGTGGCTTCTTCCACTGTAAGGTGTTCAATTAATTGTGTCATTCAGAGTTGTTTTAAGATTAAACAATAACCTTTTACTCTTTTTTGTGAAAATTAGGCAAACTAACTGGGTGATAGATTAATACAGAAAGATGTACTGTCATTTAGTAAACATTTTATTGTTTATTATAATCAGTTTAAATGAATACCACAAAAACATTTCAGGATTAACATAATTACCAGAAATAAACAAAAATTAACTTTAATGATCAACTTTTAATATGTGAGTATCATCTGACTCATTTTTTTTAAAACATGCTTAGGTGTTCATGAAACTTGGCATGCTTTATGTCATACAATACAAGTTGCTTTGAAAACAATACATGCGTTGCATCTGGAAAAAGAAGCTGTCTGGGGGGTATTGGAAAAAGTAGAAGAAAAAGTATACATTTTCCATTAGTAAATCTGGCATGGAGTAAATCTAGCTATTTTGAGACATATGTAGCTTTCATTTCTCAGTGAAAGAAAAGGAAATAAACCACGGTTTTCAGACGGAGTAAGAAGTAATAGCACATGAACTAAAATAAGATGTAAATTTTTGCATTATTCCACTAAATAGCATAAGAATTGTGGTCTGTACCCCTCAGTCCTAGTGGTATGTGCATCCCAGTCAGGCCCTGCAGTTCCATTGGACCATGTTCCTCTTTGCTGTGTCTTCACCTGGAGCAGGAGCTTATCCTTGTGAGGTGTGTCCTTGTCCCACTGTAGAGTGCACTTGTCCTGCCATGCAGACATGGATTATTTACAGTAGCTTTGACTGTGAAAACCAAGACCAGGTCATGATTCTTTCCATTGCCTGGAGAGATGTGTTAAAGAAGTAGAGCCCTGGCTTTTTGAAAGAAAGCACAACATATTTCTCTCCAAAGTCCTTCTCCGGCTGTCCAGGAACTGCACAGGGAGATTGTGAGATTATGTCTGCATTGTGACATGAAGAGTTGCTAAAGCCTGCTGAACCCTATGACTCAGGCTTTCTTTCCCAATGACTATCGGCCCAGCTGCACTTTTGACTTAAAGCATTCACAGACGCAGGGAGAGCTGGCTTGTGCTATCTCTTGGCAGACTGTTCTGTAGCATGCATGAGGCTTGCTTGTGTCTGGTCCATCCAGACTTATGAACAATAGCTTGGGTTCATGTTAAAATACCAGGCATTTTTTAGCACCTGTAAGGTGTTGCCTGCTCCAATATTTGCCTTTTATTTTCCTTTCTTCTAATATCAAACAAAACTTATGATCTTAGATCTGATTTATTGTTGCTGTGTAACCTGCACAGATGTTATGTTTTCTTGTGCCTCTCAAAAGTACAGAGTTTGGGCTGAGACAGATTTGTAACATGGGCATGAGGTTTTCACTATGAACTGGTGGTGGGCCAAGCCCTGAAAATACATATAGCAAAGGCAGCAAAGCTGGCTTTTTGGCTTTTTTGCTGTGACAGAGCATACGAAGAGTAAAAGCAAAAAAGCTGAGGGGGCAGAGAGGACATTCTCTTGGATGGGAGCTGCTGAGTTCAACCTGCAAGAGGGCTAGGCAAGAGCCCAAAGTGCTGTCTGTAGAGCACTGTTCCCTGTCATGGCAAGAGCAAGTTGGGGGGGAAACTGCCTTTAGTCACCTCCAGATGTGTTTGGAACCAGATTGCACTGCAAGTTATGAATGTTTCTTGCTTTAGTTCCTGTATGGTCAATTAGCAAGGGGAAGAGAGATGTCAGAAGGACAGATGCAACAGTAATGTACTCTTCTGCAGGCTCTTAACTTTGTTTTACAAAGAGAGTAGTCCTGAGGTCTCTAAAAACATGAGTGTGATTGCACCATGCAGCAGGAACAAAGCAACCTTCTTTGAAGCAGGGTGACATTTTAAAGTTTTAATTCTACTTTTTTATTTGTCAGTTCATTTGTCTTTTTACTTTCCTATCTAATAGCTCTGTAACTCTCCCTGCTTTCACAGGTCCTATGGATGCTCCACACAGGCTAACATCACTCCCAGCTAAAACAGAAAAAGTTAAAAAGCTTTATGCTACTTTCATTCTCTGAATCTCTTGGAGTGAGTCTGTTTTATCTTCTCTGCCTTTCAGTTTGCATGCTCTTTTGGCAGAAACTGTTGGCCTGATTCTGGTCTTATATGAAGTGTGTAAATCAGAACAAAGCCCAGAGGTTTTGAGTGAAATACTGGAGCAAACACCTTGCTAGGATGTATGGCATTACGCACTGCCAAGAATTCCATTCGGATTTGCAGCAAAAGGGAATTCTTAACTAGGTTCAGTTTATACAAAGGGCAGTTTGCTACTACAAAAGGAGTCAAGTAGAATGACTCAACACTGAAACAAAAGTGGAGGGTTGGGATCACAGCACTGAGTTTTGAAGGCGTTTATTGGAAAGTCTACAAAAGGAAAAACTGAAAAAGCTGCTAAGAGATATTTCAACACCATCATGAAGAGTCAAACTCTTTTTTTCTGGAACATACTAAGCTGGTAAGACACCCAGTATTTCAACTGAAGTCTAATTATTAGTCTTTCACTAGCTGTTATAACTATACTTGAACTCTTGGAAAGGAATGGACAGATGGTGGCATCAGACTGGGTGGAGGGCAACCATGGAAGTTAAAGTCAGCATAAGTAAAAACATAATTTTAAGAGGAGTGGTTTTCAATTTTCAGGTTCAGTGTTCTGGCCAGCAGTGCATTAGTTATTGATATAGAAGAAACCATAGGGGATTTTAAAATGTCTAATGGTTTGGACTGACAAAGCTATGTTTCTCTTGATAATCTTTGCAATTTGCCTTTGATCTTCTAAGTGGGGAAGGACTTATCTTTTAGGGGCAAAACAAAATCTTTATTTCCAAACTCCTTTTTTTGCATTGTTGCAGACAATCTTTACGTACATGTATAGATTTGCCAGTCAGTCTATAATATATTACGATAGTTATATTGCTGTAAATCCCGGGTGTACTGCCCTATTTTGGAGTGCCTTCACATGAGAAATTACACTACTAGAAGTCTAATGGAAAAAACTTCATTGTGATAGTCCTGATGGTAAACTTTATTATGTGGAGAAATTCTCAGAGGGTGTTAACCTTTGCTTTCTCAACAGTTTCCCTAAACCGTAAAGTTTGAAAATGTCCTTGAGATCCATTGCCACTGAAATTGCATAAATCATCTAATGAAGTTGTGCATCTTAGTCTCACTTGCTTCCAATAAAATCTTGCTAAAACTGAGAGAGCTTGATTTGCTTCATTTCAAGTGAAGCAAGCACTTTTTCATAATTTATAAGTCAACTACAGCATTTAACACCACAGAATTTTGTGGAAACAAAAAATAACAGAAAAGATTAAACCTGTGTCTAGTTAAACACCACTGCTGGGTTGCAGACTCTTAACTCAAGGAGGTCCTAAATTTCCACTTGGAATCAGAAAGGATGATGGAGCTAATCTGGACATGCCTTGCTCTTCCCTTAGCAGCTTGTAGTGCTTCGAAACGTGATACTGAATCATTAGCTCGGCAAAGTGTTGCAGATCCTACACTAAATGCTCCTGAGACTCTTCCTGGATGCACAGCAAAAGACTGAGAAGCAGTGGGCACACCTTGCACCAAGGGAAATTCTGAACAGATATAAATGTTACAGGGGTTGGGACTAGATGACCTTGAGAGTCACTTCAGATCAAGATTATTAAATAATTCTGTAATTATCAAACAAGAAGGAACTTGACAGTACGTCCAAATCACTGCTATTGCAGGGATTATCCCCTTTCTGTCTCTTCAGTGTCTTGCACAAGTTGAACTAATTTCCTTTTTCAAAATAGTTGTTAGGGTCAGTGGAAAAAAAAAGAAATATCTAGGGAGCTCTCCAGCTTCTGCTTCTGTGCACGGCTCTGTTCCTCTCTGGGGTTAGAGCCAGTCTTTGTAACTGAGATGGCACTTACATCTCCTGGTTTTCCTCACTGCAGAGGGCTAAGGACCATCAGTCGTGTCCCTGTGTCCTTTGACCCACACAGCTGGGGATTCCCTGGCAGAAGAGACCTCCCTCTTCCCTCCAGTAACCTACGAGTAATAACAGTTTATGACCCTGTGTAAACTGAGGGATATCCAACTACTTTTGCTTGCCAAAATTAGACTTCAGTAAGCCTACCAGAAAGAGATTAGGACCTTTTCATTAGTTTCCTTGCTTAGTCCCTCCGTAAATATTGAAACTAAATTCCTTTTCTGCTCACTATTCCTTCTGTTCCTTGACTACCAAACTGAGGATCTTGTCCTGCCTGCAAATCCCCCATCAGAGCACTCTTACCTCCTTAGACAGCTGGATGAACTCTGCTCTTCTTTGCTGAGAGAGAACCCCTAAGCTGCTCAAGGTTCTGCAAAAATGCAGATATCAAAACATGTTTCTCCATTGGGAAAAACCCCATCAAGTAAACTATGGTTTGCAGAACCCAAAATGTTCCCTTAGTATTTTTTGCCCCTGAAATATTTTACTTTGGAATTTTAATTTTTTTTTAATTGTCATTATTCAAGCATGTATAACGTAGAATTATTATAAAGGTGTTTACTTGAAAGGAATGTTTAATTTCAATGCAATCTAAATGTTAGATTTCTTTTATGTGGTTAATTACCTTATCGTAGTTCAAAAAATACAGAAATCTATTCATAGCACTTTAGTTCATAAACTTTTTATTCTGAAAGTCCTAAATACTGCAATCTATTCTTCAAGTCACAAGAACAATATTGTCAGTCTTAACTTTTTACATCTGCCCAATCCCCTCTTGCTGATATCTGGTTGATTTAATTCTCTTCCAGATGAGAATTTGGTCCCTTTGTCCAGTCTCTCATTTCCCTCCTGAAAAGAAGTGACCCCAAAAACGTCCACCCTTCCTGCAGCCCAGCCTGGCAGAGCTCCCTGCCTGTGGTGTGCAGCACTTCTCTCTCACAGCACTCTGCCTTCACAGGAATTTCTTTCATAACCAAGATTGGTTGCCAGAGGACGGACTGTGGCTGTCCCCTGTGGGTATGGAGCCACCAGTTTTGTTTTGATTTGTTGTTTGGGGGTTTTTTGTGTGTTACATATTTGGCCTTGTCAACTATGTTTACTCTAGAGTAGAAAAAGACAATCTGGTCAGAAAATGACACAGCTGGGCAGTTGTTGAACGGTTGGTTGTATCATTCCTTAACTGGGTTATCAGCTCACATTCAGAGAGTTGAAACCTGATGTTTCTGCACCAGAAGCACAAGGAGAGCTTTTGATTTGAAATGTATGTTCTCCATATCTAACTATTTCTTTGTGATATTCATCTTGAAATTTCAAGAGGAGGTTAAATTGGAGTTTTATAGGTGGCTTTAGGCTCCATATGTGCTCTGCATGCTCACCATGGCACGGACCTTTCCTGTACCAGGGAAGTTCTGAGCTTTTCCAGAGTCCACGGTGCAAACTCCAGCTTTTAGTGCTCATTGTCAGAGTGCACCAGCATTTCTGCCTTCTCTGCTGCTTTCAAATGTAGATGTTAGTCACTCAGAGAGTGGGGGACGTCAGAATGGAAACAATACTGCTCCGAAAATATCATCTTAATGTTGTGTCCCAGTGTTAAAATTCATGTAAGTAGCTGTCAGTGTGTGCAGAGCTGGAGCTAAAGCTGTTTGTGTGCTGTGTTACATAGCAGGGGAGCCTTTTGATTTACTGAGCAGCTTTGTCTAGATCCATAGCTGCTTCTTTGCATGCTTAATATTATCTTTACAGTTCTAAGAACAGATAAGCTGTTCTGACCCTCAACAGGATCATCAGATAAATCTTCTTAACAGCTATTATAGTGATTATTTTTTAAATGGAAAATGCACTCACAATTCTGCATTAACATTGGGATTATTTTCAAGATGCAAACACCCTCAGAAGATCCTTCAGAGTGAATAGAGCTATTTTCCCAATTTGTTAGCCTTATATCATCAAATATAATCTGGCAATAAGTTTGTCTGCTCCAGTTACCCTCTCATCATCAGTTATTATGGCCCCCTGGTCATGGGCTGTCATTGGCTGGGTACACTAGAGACTCATCTGGAGTGCTTTGTGGGTATCAGCATTTTGCATACTTGCTTCATTGCTTTCAAGCTTGGTAAGTGTCCAGCAATGAAAACTGGATCATTTGTGAAATTATGAAAACGTTTATATGGTTAACACTTCAGGTAAGCGTGACTAACTTATTTCCCATCACATGAGGACTCAATCTTCTCATAAACCATAGTTCTCTTTCTGTTATGAGAAGCATCTGCTATCTGATCATGAGCTAATATTTTCCATTTGTTCAATAGCCCTACTTTAACATGTGACCCTAATGATAAATACCTGGATTCCAATCAGCATTACTGCTGTGAATCTGCTCAGGTGTTCTGTCCCATGGATGTTACACCTGAACCCAGTATGGCACTTTCATCCTGACACATTCTAGGCTCTTAACTAGCTTAGGCAACCTTAACAATTTCTTCCACACCACTTCAGCATTTGTTTAGACCTTCTTTTGAGTAAGACTGTGGCACAGTCAATTGAGATTGTCTACAACACAGTTCTTTAGTACAGATGACTGTTTTTAACCATTTACCTCCAAATAGTTTTTCTTTTCTTTTCATCATTTTCTATCTAAAAATGAGCTCATGCTCCATATTTTGTTAGCTGAAGCTATTTGAGATAATTATAAGCTATTTGTTAAGATTCATAGATGTTAATGCTTTGAGGAATAGAGTAAACACAGGCAGGGCAAGATGGCATTGTGGCAGGAAAATGAACTTTTCATGGATACTGTGAGGTGTGTTAAAAGGTGTGTCAGGCTTTAATTAGGCTTAGCACGTGGGGTTTTTTTCCTGTGCTAAAAACAGAACCTAAAGAATTTGATGTCTGGATCATTGTTGTCATTTTGTGCAGCTAAAACTTTTGGTAAGCCTTTGAAAATTAGGAAATGGAGGTTGCTTAACTGTCAAGCAGGGACTGTGAGGTGTTAGCCATAGGTCCCTTGATAGAGACTCTATTTTGTAGCAATTTTTTTATGTCTGAGCTGTGCAAATGCTGTCTCAAAGATACAAAAGTGTCCAAGTGTCCTAAAAATGTTTGTTCTAGATTTGGGATTAACAAATTGGGCATGTTCCCACACTACGCTTGTTTGGAAGCTGGAGGTTCAGAATAGAAATCTGTTCTTCTTTGTGAAAGGACACTATACCTTGTATTTTCTGCAGGTCTGTTTTGTTTAGTAATCACATAATAGGATGAACAAACAGCTTCAAAAGAAAAAAAAGCATTAAATATTCATTGTCGGTCATGTAGAAAAACTCATTATCAGGGTTGTCTAAACTAACACACAACATGGATCTTTCTGTTTGCAGCTTAGAGACTCATGCTAGCAACAGCTTTAGCCAGAATACATCTCTTGAAAGGCCCAGTAGTAACTTGTACACAGTTCCATATCCTGCACCTTTATTTGTTTGAAACACCAGGATTTCCTTCTGTGATGGAAAAAGCATTAAGCATGATTATCTGAAGAAGAACTGCATATTGGAGTGCTTCATTTACTGGATGATTCACTGTGGCATTCTGTTCCAATCCAGCATCCCTCTTAGGTAAGTATTTTAGCACCTTGTAGGTTATTATAGAAAGAATAAATCCATTGTTCCAGTCAATGAAGTGGGAACTTTGTCAGTTCTGTAAATTCTGAGTGTACTCCTGCTTTTTGATGGCCCAGTTCATTCAGGTATATTAACAGGACTTAAGAGAGGCACGAGGAGACATCTGGTTTTTGTCAGTTTTTTTTGATGTCTTTACCTGGTAATAGCTCTTGTTGGGATAGCATTTGCTGCTAATTTTTCAGCATAGTAATAATGGGCTAAGCATTATTGCAATCCTTATATGTGAGCTTATTTGTGGTTTAAATGTATAAAGCTATGACAGCAACACTTGTTTTGCCCAGATCACAAATTTGTTCTCCTGAAAATTCAAGCAGAAATGTCCTACTGATCTAAAATCTCTTTCCAGAAGGTACAGTACTATGGAACATAAACATTACCTGTTCCAAAGCACTACTCTTAGTTCAGTTACAGGCTCGCCCTCCATCACTAGACTCTGAGTTCACTCTGTAAAAATTTGACTCATGTGTAGACTAGAAGAGGAGCAGTCTTTGTGTGTGCATTTGTGTGTATGTGTGTATGGAAGGGAACTCAGAAAACTGCCCAGTCACGATTTGCTGACCACTAAAAGGGTTTCTCTTTCTCATCCAACCTATGCTGAAGATTTCATGTTCTGGCAAACTCACAAATCAACCTCCCACACTCTTCAAACTTATGTGTATCAATGATCATCTGGGGACTTGGCCAGTTTTTATTAGGGGAAAGCTTTTCATGCTAGCAGGTTTGATGATTCCATTTAATCTTTCATTTATTCCCATTTACTCTTTTTTTCTACCAACTGAATTTGATTACTGTAGCTAATTGCACAGAAACATCTCAAAATACCTCACACTTCTGCTTTCCCAGGATCAGACTCTGAGTTGTGCTGTCTCAGCTCACAGCAATCAGTTGGCATCTTTTTCAGCTCCAGTTGCCATCCTGGGAAGAGCACTGCTGAGAGAAAAAGGGAAAGGTTCAAGATCTATCGGCAAATCCACAGCCTCCTGGAATGACTATTGCTTCTTTTCTGCCCTGACCTTGTTTTGCAAATCCAGATGTATCTGAGTGTGCATAAACTGGTTCATTGCCTGTTTATCCTGGAAGACCTTACAAGTACTTGAATATGCAAAAAATATAAATTTCCTCAAGTCCTTTGCCGGTTCAAGTGGGGTCTTTTTCTTCCCTCCTGACTTCTGCATCTTAGTCATGCTGTGGCCAGTCATGCCCTGTGTTGGCTGGTTCCAGCATATCAAGGGCTGGTCCTGGATTGGAATGATTCTGTTTTTTGGACGCAAAAAAATTTTAGAACATCATTGGTGCTAGATCAGACTAGGTGACTACTAAAAACTGCCCTGCCCTTTCTGACCATCTTGTGAGCTATTCATTTGAGTTTGACATTGAATTGAAAAAATGCCAGGGCTTGCATTTTGGCTGAGAAGGAACAGCAACTTGATATTTCTGTGCTTATACTACAGATCTCATTGCTAACACCACCTCTTTTTTACCTAAGGGACTCACCAATTTTAGCTTGTTTCTGTTAGGAGGAGAAGCTGACTATGGAGTGAATTGTTTCTCTGGAACAAACCTGTTTAGTTACAAAGAACATGCACCGAGTCCTGTTTCGCTGAGCATAGCTGGGATTAACAACAGGACTCACAGAACCAGGCCTTTGTCCACATAACCCTCTACTCTAAAACTCTTTCTCTTATCTCTTCTCAGATCATATTGCCTGTTTGCCTCGGGTTTCTTCTCGCTGCCTTCATTTGTTCTTTCAGTGCTTCTTTCACATTCTCAAAAATGCAGCAGAAAAATCAAGTACAAACTGTGATTGCGTTTTTAATTGAACTGAATTCTATTTCTGCTTGCAAGGATCCAAAATTTTTCCAGGATTTCTTTTTTTTCAGCCGTCACTTAGCCAAAGGAAAACTAATGGAACTTATCTCATAATCAGGAGGATGCCTTGTTTGTCTGGTGCCAACCAGAGTATTTTGAAACAAGAATTCTCCATTCATGTTCGCTACAGAAAACAGACAACAAATGGAGTCACATTTTTGTGGGCATATCCTGGTAGCTGGTGTGTCCACAGAAACATATCCATTCAGGAATTAGCTGTGATTTTGGTCTTCTTGGACAAAAATTATAGGCAATTGTATGGAGGTGGAAGGAGTATCAATGCATGACTTTTGGTCTCCTACCTGGAGAGAACTTGCCTCAGAAATGCACACCTGTGACGCCGAGCTGGGTGTGGCTCACTCTGGTCTCTTGGTTTCTGAGCTGGTTTCAGCTGGGGTAGAGTTAATTTTCTTCAGAGTGGCTGTGCAGGGCTGTGTTTTGGATTTGTGCTGAAGAAATGACAGTTTCTTGGCTGTCTTTGGGGAAGAAGGTGGAGGAGGATGTTCTTAACAGAGGATGTTGTGTCAAAGATTATGTCCTGCTTTTTTGCATCAGTCGAATTGCACGAACAAAGTGAGGATGGGTATTGGATTTTCAGCTGTAGTGGATAACCTTTAAAAAGGGGTAGAAAAGAAAGTCCTGTGACTGTTCAGTCACCTTTAGCTAGCTTACAAACTAATAAAATATTTGATCTGTCTTTATTAATGATTAAAATAATTTGTGATGGTTTAATCTCAGAGAAAATAGCATATTATACTATTATACTATTATCTATTACCATAGAAGTAGTGGCACCAAGAGCACATAGATGTATTTTAGGAAGTATTTTTAAAGGTTCTGCTGGCAAGGAAAGAATCTGTAGAGATACAATTAGGAAAGTTTCTCTAACACAATACAACTGAATTATTTTAGTGGTTATGATCATATTTCATTTGACTTCTCAGTGTGAGCAGAGCTTGTCTTTCCCCCAGTGTAGGGCGCTCGCTCATTCCCATGGTCTAGGGCTGGAGCTGGCAGCTATCAGGCAGTGTCTTTGTGTTTGACCAAGCATAGACTGCCTCACATTCAAATATTACATTTTTATTTCATCATGCATAACTGGGTCCATTATAAATGCTCTTCCTGGAGAGACAATAGGAAAGCCAAAGTTCTGCTCATGGCAATTGGAAGTGTTGAGGCCCTTAGCAATTATTAATATGGGAAAAGAATACTTTGGAAAGGAGCATGCTTACTGAGTGACAATCAGGAAGTATATTTTTGATCTTCAAATAAAATCAATGGAAGGTGAAAAGAGAAAGAATTCTCAAAAAAAATTCCACTTTTTCCAGTTTTGTACAAACATTTTCTAAGTTCTTGACATTTCTATACTATGAAAATATAATTCCCATAAAACTTTTTGTGGGTTTTACCCCCCAAAAGATGATTTTTTTCACTAAAAAGGTTGAATAACAAATTTCAGCAGCCTTATTTAGTATTTTACATACAGAGCTGTGACCTACGCTAGTCACGTGTTCAGAATACATGATGTTTCTGAGGCGCCCTAGAGTTTTCAAGGACGTTAAATTACTCATTTAAAAAATAAGATAATTAAAGGTATTTTCTCCCAGGTGTTTTGTTTCTACTTAAAAATCAAACTGAGAAGCAGCACACACATTATTTGGGAAGGAGGGAATCTTTCAAAGTGTTTAGGGTTTGGAATAGGTTCACCACAACACACCAAAGAAATGCTATCTGAAAAGTGCTATGAACAAAGGAACAGTTTTGATGATCCCTATGATTATTTATTTTTTCCCTGAACCCCTAGTACTGTCCATCACTCAGCACTACTTCTTGTGGACTCTTATGTTCTTGGTAAACAGAAATCCAGTCCTATTTTTGATAGCAATATGCTTTTGGCTATCATGGTTCTAAAAAATCTCTCAAACTGGTTGGAGAAAGACCTTATTTTAATGTAAAATTTGTGGAGCAACTATTAAATAATTGGTCTGTCCAGTAAGACTACGGCATGCAACTTTAACCAAGTGCTGCTTGGGGTGCTTTGAATGAGGATATTCAGATTCCAAATCATAATGGGACTCATTGTCTCTCACCTTGTCAGTAAAGTGATTTGAATCTATTTGAGTAAATAAAGAAAACACAAGGCAAATATGTTCAGGAACACAATCCTGTCGTCTAGAATTCATGTGTCATCCAAACATCAGAAGTACCTGTCCCCTCGCTCCTCCTGAGAGACAATTCAGACTTTATCACTATTTCAGACCTTCGTGAAAACAACCATAAATACATGCATTTGGGTGACAATCATAAATATGTGAAATGTATTGCCTACTTTGAAGTCTGTACTTCAGTCACTGGGAAAAAAAAAGTTACTTATAAGGAGTTTATAGAAATGTAAGAGCAAGGGGAGGAATTTGTGCTGAAAGCAAAATCTCCAACTCCATAAATGTCTGCCCATTTAAACTAGGAGAATCACAGTGCTTCATGCTCCCTAACACATCCATTCTCATATTAGATGATTTCTGTAGCCCTTTATACCCATTGTGGCGAATTGCCAGAAAAGGCATACTTTAGCTGCTCCTTATTAAGAAAAGCATCTGAGGAAAATTTCTGAGAACTAGACTTTCAGCCGTATCTCTTCTACATTTTCATGTTCTTAAAAAAGACTTTTTATTGCCACCAAAGGATCTTCAGCACAAATATCTCCGGGTTTGAAAGCAAGAACAGAAAGCATTGTTTACTGATAATTTGTAAAGTTTTGTGTGAATTTTAGAGCACGTTTTATGTATAGAGAATGTGCACATCTGCCAGCAGAATAAGGGCTCATGTCTGAACTGCCAACAGCAATAGACTGCGCATGTATCAGGAAGGGTTTGTCAACTGCTCCCTTCTTTTAATTTGCACGGTTAGTGCTGTGAGGTTTATGCAAGGCAGCTCTCAGGGGAGGGGACTGAAAGTTCTTTGAAGTCCTTTGTGGTGGCTGTCTAATCTGGAGAAGAGGATTACTTTCTTTCTGCCAGAAGCACATGACAGTTTGGTAATTAATGAGCATCATAAAGTTCTCTTTTTCTATTAGATACCCATTAGTAAACCTGGGATGGTTGTCATTTTGGACAAAACCATGCATATCCTCATTTTATCCCAACATCAAAGGGGATCTCCTACTGTCTGATGCTGAATGCTCTAATTGTGTTTGCGTTTGGTGGAGTTGGTGCAGAATGCATCTGAAACAAGCCTTGGCATAAACTGTAGGTCCTGTGATTGGACACACAGCCTGAGCCTTCCCAGAGCTAACAGCTTAAATGAGTGGTGGGTTTCTCTATTATTTTAAACATACTGCTTTCTTCCTCTCCTGTCTGTCTGTTTATGCTATTTGTTTTCCTTTGAGAATACGGGAATTAACATACTTTCCACATCCATATCATGCTGAAAAAAGGAAAGCACTGTGTTGGGCTATTTCCCTTTTCCCTTTTGATATAGTATTACAAAAAGTCTTTCTTTAGGATTTAAGAGCATTTCAGGTATTAAAGCTCTCTTGGGTTGTCTTTTTCACATTATTCTGAAAGTACAGAATGGTTTCCTGCTCTTTATATTTGGCTCTTTTATACTGAAACAGTTGAAAAGTCCTAGACTGTGGACTTTTTCTTTTTGAGAAAATGTCACCCTTTCTTCCAAAGGGTCCAGTTTCTGAATGCAGTGTAGTTTCTTCAACTGCATTTAATCTCCTTTAGAAATAAGAAGAATGGCTAAGCAGCCTGTTTTATATATTCTGAATTTAAGATTTTTTTAAAGGTCAGATGCTCATCCTATACTCAAAATCTGTGCCAAATGCAGGCTAGAAAGAGCTCAAGGATTTGCAGCCGCCTTTTCCATACATGGGGTTGGACCAGAAAGCTCCACGGTAATGAAATGTGATGGCTTCAGAGGGACTGTTCAGTTGTGGAGCCTAAAGAGGAATATACATACTTAAGATTCCTTTTGCTTTGTTTTCTTTTGTATTATTTCAACTTTTTAGTAGGATTATGTCTGTACTATTTGGAATATCTGATAAGCACAGAGATCTTGCTCAGGGTTGGTCTGGATGCTGTGTGTTGTGACTGCTAACTCAGTATTAGCAAAACAAAGTAATATTAATTTTTGCATCTCATGTGGTGGAAAAGCCCTGGTGTCCTAACAAAGCAAATGTAAAACTCTTCAGTAGGAAAATACATAGAATAAAGCTAACTGGCTTTAACTAGCCAAAATGTTTAGCATAATCAGAGGCACCCTGCAGTATGAGTGTAAAGGAAACTGGCAAAAATAAATGTTCTTCCTTTAGAGTAAAACTGAAATAGAGAGACTGAAATGCTTATGAAAAAGACCTTCCTCACTAGACTTCCTACCTCCCTGGGAAGGTAAACCTAGGCAAATAAAGAGTCAGATTAATCAGAATTGGAAACTGTTTTTTCAGATGATATCTTAAATCTTTAAAATAAGATAAAATAATAAATAGAATTATAATATTTGTTATATCTAGGACCTGAACTTTTGATCATGATTTTGTGGGTCATCTTTGCCCTTAGGAGATGAAAGGGATGAGTAATACCATTGAAGATATAAAACAACTTGTAAATATAATCCCTGTATTCTCTCACATTTCAAATTGGAATTGGTCAGAAAATTTATTGCAGAACAGCTCTTCAATGCAGAATGGCAATCCATATAAATGCTTCACTTTTGACAATTTTCTATGTATTAAAATATTGAAGGAGAATATTTGAATAGATTTGAAACAGATATTCTTTATATTTTTGGGCTAGAACATTTTGACTTTGTAAAGTAGTTTTTTACCCCATTGTTTAAAATTAAGAAGACAAACTGGTTTGTAATAGAAAAAATCAAAAGCAAATAAACCAGAACCTTCAGTTTCAACCCAAAAAGAACATTACAAAAATTATGAAAATATAAAGAGTTTTTCCTTCTTTTAGAATGATTAAAAACAAAAAATAGAATTTCCTACAAAGCAGAAAATCTGCTTTCTGCACAGCTCCGATTCCAGCTTTAAGCTTGACAAAGGCTTGGACCATTGCAGCAGTTTAGAACTCTTATATTTGCCTGTTATATTTACTTTTGTTTCATTTTCTTTAAACAAATGCAGGGAATCACATATGGATTATTTAATTGCTAAAGTGAAAATTATGGATGGCTGGGGTATTTTGCAGTCCTTGCAAAATCAGTCTCCTGCCAGTTGGTACACAAAAGACCATTCCATGTTTACTTCTGAGGTGGGTACAGAATTTGTGATTGCCTCTAGACACAAACTTCAGGCGTGTTCCACACTGCAGATTCCAGCAACCCATATCAGTGTGGGGTTGGGACTGGAAAAGCTGAAGCCCACCTGGTGTCAAATTAGGCAAGGAATGGGACGGGCAACAAAAAGGGCTTCTGGAAGTGTATCAGCAGGTAAAATGTGGGTCTGCTGCTGGGTGAGGTGGTGGGCCCAGTGACAAAGGACACAGCAAAGGCCACGCTGCTCACTGAACTCTTTGCCTCATTCTCTACTGGTAAGACCAACCTTCAGTAAGGCCAGGTTCTTGAGGCCAGGGAGAAAGTCTGAAGCAATGAAGACTCGCCCTCAGTGGAATAATGTAAGTTAGGTAGTGCTTAAAGAACCTGGATGTACACAAGTCCGTGGGAACTGCTGGAATGCACTGGCCGATATTGCTGCGAGGTCACTCCCAATTCCTGACAGGTCACAGCTCTTAGGGGAGGCTTCTGAGGACTGAAACAAAGCAAATGTAACACATGTCTTCAAGGAGGACAAAAATGAGAATCTGAGAGTTGCAGACCAGTCAGCTCGCCTTGATCCTAGAGTAGGCAATGGAGCAAATGTCCCCAGAAAACATTTCCAAGCATGCTTAGGACAGAAGGTGACTGGGAGCGCTCAGCATTGATTATGAACGGGGGAAATAATCCCAG
Organism: Atrichornis clamosus; assembly: GCA_013400975.1. NCBI lineage: Eukaryota > Metazoa > Chordata > Aves > Passeriformes > Menuridae > Atrichornis > Atrichornis clamosus. The sequence goes on from WBMZ01013906.1 coordinate 50,990, forward strand.
GCAAACCTGGTAGCCTTCCATAATGAAAGGTGGATGTTGCAGTGGATATTATCTTCACCTCAGGAAAACTTTAGACACTCTCTAACACGGTAACATCCTTGCTGACCAGCTGATGAAGTATGGTCTAGCTGAACGCACGGGGAGGTGGCTGAACCCTGGCTTACCTGCTGGGCTCGGAGCCTTGTGATCAGCTGGAGGCAGCACCAGTGCTGTACCCAAGGAACCAATACAGGAGCCAAACACTGTTAGACTTCTTCCTTAATTGCCAGGGGGAGGCTATGTCAGCTTTTAGGTTGTTAGTCCTGTTTGGCCTGATTTAAGATTGATACATTTAAACTCTTTAACTATTTGCCAGAGTGTCATAATTCTGAGTATGATTGCATTGTGTAAAAGATGAGCTATTAAAATTGGAGATGTTATAGTATAGTGAATATAGAATTTATAAACAAAAGTTCCATTATCCTTCTCATTGGTTTGTGCTACAGAAAAGAATTTGTGGAGAACCATAGGGTATTCAACAATAATCCAACAGCAGGGAAGAGCTGTAGTATATTCTTTTTCCATAGAGATTTATGCTGATTTGTAGAATTTTAAATCCAGTTTTATTAATGCCTTCCCACTCTCAGTAGGAAATACTCAGAACATATGAGGAAACTGTCTTATGAAACAAGATTTTATTTTAATAATGTGGATATTATTGTACAGCTACTCAGACATGAAGAGAATGAATAGTACCTCATGGGTCTCTTGAAATCAGTATGGAGCCTCCAGACCAGCTCAGTGTCTTAGTTGAACTCGGTGCAAGAATTTTCTTCCTCTCTTCCATAGGGGCTATACTACATGAAGTTCAATTGGTCTGAAACACTCGTGATCCACTTTATTTTTTTGTGGTAGGTAGAATAAGAATTGCAGAACAGGGTGCTGGTCTCTAACAGTGACCAAAAGCAATTGCCTGGGGAAGAATATAATAGGGTTAATGTATGATGATACTTCCAGTCAGTCATCTCTCAGTCTATCACAAGTTGCTATTCAGGGAATTCTTGAGTTTGAAACAGCTTCTATGTATTTGGAAACTGTCAGTGGATTTCCCTTATGTTGGTTTGCCCGATCTTTCCTTGAGTGTACGTAAGCTACAGTCCTCCCACCATTTAGTTGGTTAGTGGTATCAGAGGAGTAGAGATTGCACAGCTGTCCTTTCACGTATTTTGTCTGCTTGAGGTTGATGGGAATGGCTGGTCTGGTCACTGGGCAGTATCTTCTGCACGAGAGGGCTGATTAGAGCAGACCCTAACACCCTGAGACTAGAGCAGTTAGAGACTTTTCATAGTGACGTTCCTTGCAGAAACAGAAAATACACCTTGAAACATCCCTCAGAGCCACAACTACACATACAGGAATTGGCTTAACACACATGTAGGTGACACTGACCATGTTCTCTGTGGTGACAAAGGTGTGATCTCTCACTCTTTTGTACGTGCTCACTTGAGCCTTGTTCAGCTTAGTAGCAATTTGTTCGCTCTGATGTCCTGAATGTTTTACAGTGCATAGCATGCAGGAGTATTATTCTTGTGTTAAAAAAATCACTTCTCCCTTCTAGACCAGGGGGAAGAAGAACCTTAAAAACTTACCCCTTGTGCACAGAGTGGCGTGCATCTCAGCCAAGTTTAGCTACATACAATATCTCCAGTTGATCTTTGTCGCCTGGTCTCCCCTTACAGCCAAGGGAGAGGAGTAGCCCATTCATCTGACCTATTTTAAATGTCTGTATTAAGAAGAGACAAATCATGTCCTAATAGGTACTTTTAGAAGATGATTCATTTCAACTTCATAGAGACATATAAAATAGGTCACATGAATCACCCCTTTCTCTCCATTGACTGTAAAGGGAGATGAATTCTACCTAGTATATTTTCTGGAATTTGCTTGTATTTTTTGAAATCTAAATTTGGATGAATAAGTAAGAGATGGATCTCTTATTGAGTGACGGTGGTATTAGCCACAGTGATCCACTCACAGTCCTATATCTGCCTCACCATACTGAAGGAGTCCTACAGGGAAAGATTTTCTTAAGACATTACAAGAATCTTCCACAAGTGAGGGCAGTAGGTAATGCTGTGAGGAAGTACAAGTTGTGTGGTTAATGTGCCTGAGGTCTGTCACTTATCTGACCTTTGTCTGCCAGGACAGAGGCAAAAGGAAAAGACAGCTATGATGCACCCTGCCTTTGCAGGAGGCTGGCAGAAATGATGCCTTGGTTAGATGCGGTCTGGCACTAGTTCAAAACCACCATGGCAAAATTATGAATGCCAGGAAAAGAATTGAAGGCTTGTTAGTTTTATGCAAATCCCAGAATTCCTGTAGCTTCTGTCATGTATTTGAAAATGCACAATGCAAAAGGACACAGAGTGTGGAACAGAGCAGCAAAGTGGATCTCCATGGGTTATCTTCATTCAAACCAGTGCAGCCTATCTGAATGCAATAATTATGTCATTAATGCCATAAGCAAAAGTACAGAGATACAGTGAAGAGGCCATGTATCCAGCACACAAATCAATGTGCAGTGTGCTAGGTAGATGCAAAGTCTTGTAACACTGACAGTTAACAGTAAAAGAAAAGCAGAGAAGTAGTAATTAAATGTTCGCAGTTTACTTGGTTATTTCATATCTGTCCATCTGCCAGTCGCAAGTTTCCTTGTAGAAGTGAAGTTTTTTGTTTTAAGCTCATTTAAGGTAGTGTCTTATCTATATGAGCCAGTATTGTGGTTCCATTGAATGCACCTTGTAAGAAAAAACTAAGTAAATTTTGAAAACAAAGCTGTTTTTCACAGCAAAATTTAGAGGATATAGGTAAACTGCAAGGACAATTTAGGTCAAGCTGTTTGTGCTGTGCTGGTTGCCTCAGTATAGTTGAGCTGCAGTAGTGATTTCTGTTTTCCTTGCAAGGAATTCCTTGCACACAGGGTTCTGTGCGCGCCTCCTCACCCGGAGCGCGCGTGTGCCGTGCTGGGCAGTGCTGACACGCTCTGCGCTCCGGCTGGTGCCTCCACCTCCCGGGGCCCATGCCTGAAGTGTAGCTATTACAGATGCAAATGCCTTGGTAAGCTGCAGAAATGCGGAGCACTGAGCCAGGACCACGCTTAACAGTTTGGATCTTTCCTATTGTAGTCCTGCGTGATTCCTTCCCAGCACTGTCTGTGAGCTACAGGCTGCCCGTAGTGACTGCACACACGGTGAAACGGAGAAGGGCAGTTTCTGTGCCTCAGCTCCTCACCACTACCACTCACTGTACTCCTGCGGTATCACGAGCTTTCTATCAGCCCTGCTCCTTACTGAGCACAGGGTACCTGTGGGGAGAGTCAGTAGTATCCAATGACTCAGTGTGTAAACGACTCGGAAATAAACCTGACCGTTTATTCTGCTGTATCTTAATGTTAAAAGAAGGCATTCTTTTATAGCCACGTTTATTTTAGAATGACAAAATACTTGTGGCAAGTTATTGGTGCCAGATTTGTACACTGACATGGTGGTCCAGGCATAGTTTTTAGAGTAAAGTTTTCTTTCCCAATCTGATATGGTTATGAGTGTTTGACAAAACACTTTGGAATTGTTATAATTCATACAGAGCTTAAAGGATAGTTTTGCTAGCATTTTTTTTCCTTTTCAGATATCTATTAATTTTAACACTTCTTTCACTTATTTGTAAGCAGAGCACCAACCCTGTTTACTATAGCAACAGAACTTCAATAACTTTATGCTTATTTAAAAAAAAAACCAACAAAACTAACATAGAAGTGCTGTGTTGAACCAGCACACATTGAATTCAAGCCTTTCACATTTCATGAGAGTTTTGCAAGCACTATCATACTGAAAATCAGGCCTGGGTGACTGTCAAACTCTGTAGTTTCAAATTGGTTGGTTCCAGAGATGGAACCTAAATCAAAATATATGTGCAGATCCTGACTCTTACATTTTCTTTCCAAAGTTCATGGGTTTTTCAACATGTGACAATATAAGACTTTACCGTGCCATAGTTGTAAATAATAGGACAGTGATCCAGCAACTTTCTCCTTGCTCTGCCCCTTGCCACGGTCGCCGCTTTGTCAGAAGTGACTTTACACAAGCAGTGTGCTCTCTGTGCAAGGTCTGGCTCTGTTCCCATGACAATTGTTTTTCCAGCAATAATTTTTCCTTTTTTTTAGAAAGAAAGGCATCAGTAAGTTACAAAATGAAAAATGAAAACAGAAATCCAGCTTCTTGTAGTTAAAAAAAAAACCCAAAATTGAGCAAGCAGCAGCAGACTGGAGCAGCTCAGCTGGCTTATCTGACAGTAGCCATTTGCTTTAATGCAAGACACGTTTCTTTTGTCCATGTGCAGTGAGTGTCCTCTAGAATGGATATGAAAAGTAATAGGGAATTGTATGATTTAATGGTGACCCTCAGTGCCATGCTTTGAACAGACCTGTGTTGTCTATGTTGTCAGCTGTGGAGTGGGGCTCTCTTCAGTCATCAAAGCATTTTAGTAGAGTTTACAGTCTGCTGTTTACATTATTGGCCAGTACTTTACTCTCCTGAATACGGTTTAACTATTCCACCGCCCCTGTGATGAGTATTCTTTTCGGCAGCAGCAGTCCTCACAGCCTTGGAACATTGTTTTTGGACACAAACATACACAAGTTATTAGAACACAAGATCAAAGGAGGTGTCCCACTGTCTTCCTTTCAATGCTCCCATTGTGTTTGTATGCTGAAGCCTGCTAGAGAGTTAGAACCAGAGAAGGGGGAGAGGGGGGGAGGAAACCTTTGTACAAAGGTACTTGTCACTGAGAGAAGCCCATAAAAGATGATGTGAGAAAAGACACCAGGTGGAGTATAAACCACCCTTATTGTTAAGAAATGCAAATAAAAATCCTCTCCTATATTAAAACTTTCTTACTTGTCATTTCTTAGATGCTAAAAGAAAGGTTCTGATTATTGAAGTCATGGCAGTATTTTTTACTTTGCTTCTTTTCTTTTTATGTGTAGCACACTATACATGATGTAGAAAAAAGTTATTTTTCCTCTTTCTCTGCATATTGTTACAGTTGTTAGCAAATTTCATCTCAGCAAAATATCCACTGGAAAAAAAAAACCTCAGAAAAAACCCACTTTAAAATATCTCAAGGATTCCCTTTTATGAAGGACATCCATAGTTTTGGATTTGTAAATAAACTGCAAGTTCACTTTATTTGGATAGGGACTGTGTTTTCCTTGAGGAAATTTTGACAGAAAAATTCCTGCTAATTTTATATGAAATTTGAATTTATTCTGGTCAATCTGCAGTCAGATTCCAAGCCAACAGATTCTAGATTCAACACCTACTAAATTATACTGCAAAACCCTCACTTCTGAATTGCTAGAAAAGCCCCAGCACAGCTTCCTCAGCTATAGAGAGATACCCGGTAGCAATTGTCTCATTAGCTTTAAGCAGCATCAACTTTTTTTCACCTTTCCACTTTTCTGATGAACTAAAATCTGGGTTACTGAGTTGGCTATGCAAAGTTCTTTGGGGAGGAGTTGTAGGACACCCCAGGTGACAATTTGAAATTCACAAAAACAAAGCATAAAGGCAGTTGCTGGTGTGAATTTTCTGAGTAATAGATGGAGAGAACAAAGATTAACCTTGCATGAACCTTTATCCTCATCGTCATGGTTTCTTCCATTTTAAGACTCCTAAGATTCATTTCCCTGAATTCAACAAAAAGAACATGTGATACTACCTGAAAAGGAGTATTTTAGTGGAGGCAGTACAAAGGACAACTGGCAGTCTCCTGGTGTTTGTTGTGGAAAACAACTCATCTACTGAATCAGCACTCATCACCCTGAACTACCAGCCCTTAAACTCAACAGCTACCTCTACCTGATGGGTTTTCTTGGCTTGGAAGAGAGGTGAAAGCGAAAATACTTTAATGATGGAAACTATATCCACTGGAGTATGGAGACAGTGGTTTAAACAGTCTGGGACTATAAAGCTTGCCCCAGTCATCACAGGCTCGCAGAAGATGTATAGGAATAATCTTGAAGAAGGCCTGGAAAAATTTCTCATGGTACCTGAGCTTGTGCAATATCTGGCAAGTGATGTAGTGAATGCGCTCATCAGTGATAGACATCTTTCTGCTGCACAGACACTGTTAGAACTTGCTGATCAGTCTTTCTTCTCCCCCTAGAGCCAGGGCAGTTGCTGACATCCTAAAAATCTCAAGGAAAACCTGTGAAGCAAGTATGTTTGGAGTTGAAAGGATGCCACCGTGCAGACTCATGCCAAAGCTTTGAGGCAATAAGCTAAGGCTGCAAAGTTACTGAAGCCAGGAGCTGCCAACAGGCCAGATTGCAAAATGCTCGAGGCAAAAGTGCTGAAAAGACTGCCAAGACCAAAGGTACCAAGGACAAAAGTCTAAAAGCTAAAACAGTGTCTTGTGACAGGCATTCCACTTGTGTGTGTTGGGAACGAGCAGTCAAAGCACTCGTGGTCACCAAACCAAAATTTAAATGTTCTTAAAAGGATTTGGGGCCCCAAGTGCTTTCAGCAGGGTAGTGATTGAGGCAATTGTTGAAGAGGTGTCATTGCTGTGGGCAGTTCTTTGTTGATGGACTAGAAGGGGTTTGGTTGGAAGGTGGTTGGAATGGAGGCTGAGTGTGGTTTGTGATCACCTGTGATGAGGCTAAAAATTCTGTATCAGCTGGATCCTGGAAATATGAAGAGCTTAGATATGTTTCATGTTATCCCTGGCAATGGTGCTGAGAGCACCAGGAGCAACTGTAGAAACATGAAATTATATGTTTTTCCTTTCACAACTGAGCAATTTTTTCTTAAAACCCTTCTGTACAACTAGGATTTTGATTATTTAATGCCAAGGAGGAGCAACACAGTTTGCACTTATCTGCCTCTGTGCATATTTATATTTTTTTTAGAATTACAAGGAGTTTTCCACTTTAAAAAAGACATGTCAACCCTCACTTATTCTGGAGGTGGTCTAGTATGACCAGCATGCCACTGCCAGGTGGAAGAGAACAGCATCCATCTGAGACTGGGGGGCCAACACCAGCCCTCTTTCATCTCCAGCTGGATGGGAAGAAAAGGAAGGAGATAAAGCAGAAGAACTGGAAGGCAGTATCCTACCATTTGCCCCATTTCCCAGACAGGAGAATCAGTGTGATGCTTTCACCTACCATGTGCATTTGTACTCCTCCCTCTGCTCCTACAGGCAGGAAGCAGCGGCCTGGGGAAAGGGGTGCTTTGCTGCCATGCTGTCCCAGACACCACGCAGAGCCCTGTTCTGCTGTGGGTGTCAGTGGTTCTGGCACGTGCCTTGTGTGCTGTACAGGGCTGGGCCTTCCCCAGTGGCCACAGGGATTTTCTGTGTCAGTGAAGTCTGCAAATCGGGGAGGTGAATCCCATCAGCTGTTTACTGTGTTTGCTGTGATAGGCCACATCTGTAGGCCCATTCTGATGTGACCTCTGACTAAATGTACCAGTCTAAAGCCAAGCACACCATTAGTGAGGTGAGTAGCATTTCTGGCCTCTAAATAACTGTTTTATAACACTTGCTTTCATGTAGCCTTATAGCATGTTTAGTTATCTTCAGGTATGTTTTGAATCTGAACCTTTTCAATGCTCATTTACTTCACACTAGGCTAGCATGGATTTTTGCCTGCTCTTCTGTAGCTAATATGCAAAGTAGAATCAAGCTAGATATGTTGTTTTGGCTGCCATTGCTGCATGCTGGGGCACCACTCTTGTCAGAACATCAGACCAACCTTCAGCGTACACACAGGGTTTTTCTTGTCATTAAGTTTGCTATGCTATTGAATACTGAAAAATAATTCCCAAAGTTGTCTTATTCATTTGCTCCTTAGCTGAGATGCATTTCCTATAGTCAACTAGTTTATAGTATAGCTAGGTTCAAAAGGGTTTTCCATGTTCTGAAGAAATAGGGTGCAGTCAGCACTAATGAAAAGAAAATGAATACGTCATAGCTTTCTAACTTTTAGAATTCCACTGGGGTCACTGGGTTGAATTAGAGACCCTTTAATCATTGGTGCTGTTTTGTGAATGGTGTACTTTGATATTTTACTAGACGTCACTACTTAACACGCTTCTGGCTCCATGGAAGGAAAACCAAAATGCTTTGTATGCCTCAAGGTCCCTGTAGTTGAGGATCATTATGATTCTACTGAGTCAAAACTTGAGGTCCCTGTTTAGTTGCTACACCATGCTAAATACCCCTGAGATCAACTGGAACTTGTCTGAGCAAACCCATGCTAAGAATCACAAGATTTGTCGCTTCAAGAGTAGTTAAAACTTTTTCCCAGGTGGAGGAAGGATTAGCTGCCATTGTAGTTCATACTCAACAGTAGTGTAACCAGCTTGTAATGGTGTTACTCCTGTGCCCAAGCAGTCCGGTCATGAATCCCGCTGCACACGGAGTCAGTTACTGACATTCGGGATTCTTTTGTCAGATTTGCTCTCCTGTGAAAACCTTGGTTTTGCAGGGTATGTCATCGACTGTAATTAGAAAGGGCTTGCTGTAAACTCTGACAAGTGTTGCGTATGTGAAAGCAGCCCTGCACAAGAGGGACTGTGTTACGAACGCAAGTCCCTTTGTCTCCGCAACTGGGACACAAGTGGACCTCTGTCATCTGCAGTGAAAGCGAGGGCTTCTTCCCCCAGCCACTCGTTCGGACCTGCTGAACTCGGGGCAATTCTAAGGCCTCATTTTATTCCCAAGAGCTGAATGGTGAAGGCACCATCTGACAAGATAAATGAATAGACCCATCCCATTTGGGAACACTGATGATAAGCTGTTCTCTATTTCTCATAAACAGTGAAGATAAGTGATATTCCAAATAAAATATATGCTGATGAAGGTTTAAAAGGGTACTTGAGCATATGCCAACCTGAGGAGAAAATAAAATCGGCATTAAAATTTTGAATTTCTTAAAATGATTCAGAGATTTTTTACAAGTTTTTGCAGTCTGGGTGAGTCTCATGCTCCAATGAGCCTGCTTCATCTAAACAACCTTCTTCCCCTCTTTCTCCTCCCCAAAACAAGAAACAATCTTCTAAGGAACAAATATGTCACTTTAAATACACAACATAAAAATTGGGCCAAATAAATTATTAAAATACATAACAAACAGATTCACAAAAGACGCATGTTATTAGCTATTTGACAAGCAATTGATGCTGTTGCAATGGCTGCATTTCACAATGGGAGTGTTTTATCTGCTAGAGAAGTAGTTGGATTAATGTGAGAAATGACTTTGCAGTCATCCAAAGTACAATTTGGTTTTAAATGGTCCATTTAATGGCAGGGCATTGCATTGCACTGCCTGTGCTGCACAGTTTTTTCACACCAGACCTTCACCACATCCATGAGCTTTGGAATTCCTTCTAAAAATGAGCTCCAAGCCTGACCCTCTTCTCCCGGTCCCAATTCCCTGCAGAAGTGTTACTACATATGCTTTGAATATTTTTTTCAGATGAGCTCCCAAGTCTAACTCCTTCCTCCCTGTGCTTGAAACGTATGGATTTGAAAGCGCAGATGTGGCCTTGAAGTTTTTGGACTAGGCCCATCTGGGTCAAATCCTACATAGTTTTAGTAGTAGTTTCTTGAGTAAAATTCTCAGAAGTCTTCATTTTTTCCTGTTCTGAATCTACTACGCACTCCCTTTTATCTCTCCTAGTTGAACTACAAGAATCTCAAGGGAGATGTGATTTTCATAAACAGAAAAATAATGACCAGCCAGAGGAAGAAGGCAAATTTTTAATGACTGTGAGAATTATCTTTATGAAACAGCAAGCTTCCTTTTAGTTTATGCTATATGTAAAAAATATACCAGTCATAATTTGGAGAAGTAGGGGACATTCTTTGTAAATCTCATCTGGTTAACTAATAATTAAAAAAAGCTGAGAGAGACTTTGTCCTCCTGCTGCTAACATTTTGAATCACAGAGAAAGGGTTCCGGACCTAACCCTGAGAACTGCATTTTGGCTTTAACAGTGACTTCATTAGGATCACTTGTGTTCAAAGGGATGCCCGTGAAAAACAATTTGGAGGACTAAGTCAATAGAACAACTGCTTTTCCAGACACGCTGGCTTCCTTCACAATCCAGATGCTGCGAAGTAGGGGCACGAGGGGTTCAGCACCGCACCCGAGTGCCGGGGTGCCGGGAAGCAGCGTGCGGACATCCCGACGGGCTTGCGGGGTGCCCGGATCCTTCGGCATCCCCGAAGGGGCGGCCGATGCGGAGCCGCGGCCGGGAGCCGACCCCGCGGCCCGTGCGGGGACGCTGCTTTAGCGCGGGCGGAGGCGGCGGCCCCGCGGGGGGAGCGCGGCCCCGCAGCGCCGGCGGCCCGCG